>CAUYUJ010017115.1:656260-676260 GCA_963575745.1 Prorocentrum cordatum | reverse complement strand
TTCTCCTCCTCCTCCTCCTCCTCCTTCTCCTCCTCCTCTTACCTCTTACCCAACTTACGGGCCGAATCCGCATTGCACGGCCCCTCTTCAAATCAGCTCAGGAACTTCAAGGACAGGCCTAAATTCTCGATCGGCCCCACAGCTCCACGCGAGACCACGGATCCAGTAGCGCATGACACCGCACACCGCCTGGTACCCAAGCGCCCCTCCGCAAACTTTCGCCCATAAGAACAGACGAGCCCAGTCCAACCCGTGTGAACGGGCGAAAAATCAAGCCTGCTGGCTCCCTGACCGTCACACTTCAGGGCGCACGCAAGCCTCACAAAAGAAACTACTGACATCACAATCGGATCCCATGCAAAGGACGTGCCAGCCCCAAACCCGGTGTCGCGCCACTACCGATCGCACTGGACAGGCCGCTCGCCCCACGCATCTCTGGCCAGCTCATGCCCCTCTGAGCAACTCCTGCAGGCACTGCGCACAGAACTCTCCTGTGAGGACGCCGTGGCCTTGCTCTCGGAGTCCCCCGCGAAAGCCTCGGGCCCCGCGCCGGGACTGCGTGTCGACGACGGCTGAAATGAACTGGCGTGCTGCACCTGGCTGAAGAGACTCGGCGCCGCCATGGACGGAGGACGGATCCTCCGCCATCCCGCCCCAAGGGCCATCTGCCGCAGGGGGGTGGGGGCCCCACGGCAGGGTGCTGAGCTGCATCGCCACGAGGAGCTCCTCGAAAGACCCCCGCAGCATTCCTCGGCGCCTGCATTGCCGTCCGAGACGGCCTCCTCCCGAGTTGCCCCGGCACGGGGCGCGAAGAGCGAAGGCCGGGGCCAATGAGCCCCTCGTCCTGGAACCAGCGGCCAGGAGCAACCCACCCTGAAGGATACTCTGGTGCTTCTCAGCTCAGCTCGATCAAGTTCAAGCCTTTCCCGTTTATGGATCCAGTAGGTCTTAAACTGGTGCCGCGGGGTCGGTGACGTCGACGGCGGCGGCCAGCGCCGACCCTCTGGAGGCGGTTGAGCTCCTTTTGGTCAGCAGCCGCGATGGTCGACACCGGGATGTCGAACTCGTGGGCTACCAAACTCAAATTCCTGCGGGCGACGACGACAGTGGGCATGGGCAGGTCGGCGATTCCTGCTACAAGAACAGGTTCAATCAGCCGTAATCGACCAGCCAACTCGTCGCCTCCAATCGGGGCCTGCTTGAGCGACTGCAACTCCACTCGCAACTGTGCCGCTTCCGCCTGTGCTGCCGCTAGCTGGCGCTGCAGTCAACGGATCGCCCTGTCCGCTGAAGCCGCTGCAGCAGCCCGGGCAGCTAGCCTCGCCGCGGACCGGCAAGAAACACGCTCTTGGCTGCCGCGCTCGGCCACCTCCTGTATCGCCATCCTCAACATCTCCAGACGCCGTATGCCGCGAGGGGAACTGGCAACCAAGAGATTTGAGACTAGCTTGAGCCAAAATGGCTACGGTCTCCTCCTCCTCCTCCTCCTCCTCCTCCTCCTCCTCCTCCTCCTTTCCACTTCTCCGTCATCCTCGTCTTCACCAACCCCATCCCTCGACACTATCCGCCCTCTCCTCATCATCCCCCTGTCCCTCCCGCTGCCTCCCACTCGCCCCCCACCTCGATGTCCCACTCCTCCTCCTCCTCCTGCTTCTCCTCCACGTCCTCCTACTCCTCCTCGTCCATCTCCTCCTCCTCCCTCCTCCTCCTCCTCCTGCTCCTCCTCCTACTCCTCGTCCATCTCCTCCTCCTCCTCCCTCCTCCTCCTCCTCCTCCTCCTCCTCCTCCTCCTCCTCTACTCCTGCTCCTCGTCCGCCTCCTCATCCTCCTTCTCCTCCTTCTTCGCCTCTTCTCCTCCTCCTCCTCCTCCTCCTCCTCCTCCTTCTCCTCCTCCTCCTCCTCCTATCGTCTGCCTTCCTCCCCCCTTTCCTTCCTTCTTCCCGTTCTCCTCCTCCCCTCCTCCTCCTTCTCCTCCTCCTCCACTTCCTCCTCCTCCTCCTCCTCCTCCTCCTCCTCCTCCTCCTCCTCCTCCTCCTGATTCTCATCAGCTTTATCTCTCGCTCTCTCGCTCTCTCTTTCTCGCTCTTTCTCTCCTCTTCTCTGTCGTCAGTTGCACCGCAGAGAGAAAAAGGGGGAACGCAAACTAAAGGCCCCTAGCAGTTATGTCTGGTAAGCTGCTTCGCTGGACCGTGACTGGAACACATAACACAACTCCACATTAAATGCCGACATGCGTCTTGCAATCCGCCAGCGCGGGCGGGATGCCTCCAGCCCGGCGAATGAGAACGAAGGCGAAACGCAATCCACTGCGTAGGGGTCCTACGAGTACAGTCGAAACGCTGCCACAAAGAACCCTACATTAGGAACGAGGCCTTTTTTCCCCAGAAGTTCAACTTCGATATCCCATAGAAGACCTAAGAAGAACCGGAAACAAAACTGCAGAACAATTAAAGAAAAATGAGCCCCTCCCCAAAGCAAAGGGCTCCTGCAGCGGCCCGACTGCATGTCCGGAAGAACCATAAAGCTCAAGCGCTACGGCCAGAGCAACGGATGAGGGTGGGAAAGGCCACTGCCTCCTCAACATGCGTGGCCGATTCCCGAAACCCTGAGCCCAAAAACGTGTTCATCCCTTGGGGGCGCATCTTCTACTTCCGCCGCCTTCCGCCGGCCTTCCGCCGGCTTCCGCCAGCGGAGGCAGCCTCGTTTGACTTCCGCCGCCCTTCCGCCGAGAAAGAGATGGCAGCTCCCTCGACTCTCGAAGGCGAGGGCCGTTTTCTGGAACGCCCCACGCACGAGCATTCCCCTGCCAGGCTCTGCCTGCACCCCTGAGCTGAGCAGGACATCCTTGGCCCCTGCTGCCGGCCAGGCGCAACGGCAGTGGCGCAGGCCGTGGCCCCGTCGCGCGAAGTGGGGAGGCAAGCGGAAGGAGAGGAGGAGAAGGAAGGAAGAATAAATCGGGCCGCCCCCCCCCCTATTGACTAGTCAACAAAGAACCCCGAACCCTTGGGGAGGGGACCAAAGGGTTAGGAGGGCCTAAAACATTAGGGACAGGGGGTCTTTTCTGCAGATGTGTCGGACCAATTCGCCCAGAATTCGTATTCCTGGTGCGAAGACGGGGGCCTCAGTGAGGCCACGTCTTCATCGTGTTATCAGGGTTAGGGAGGGAGTTCTCTTGTTCTCGGAGAAGGAAGGAAGAAACAATAGGGCCCCCCCCCCTCTGCGGTGGAGGAGCCACGGTGCACCTCCTTGGCATCACCGCTGTTCCGTACTCTCGCCCTTGCGGGCCTCTCCACTTGTCCGCCCACAATCGAGGAGGAACAGGCCAGGCATTCATCCACGCGTATCTTCAACGACCACCGATATGTGTTGAATCTGTCTGGCGGCGTTCGGGTCACAGCTCGGGTCTCCAGCGGTCGTTCGGGACGATCTGGGCACCCCAGAACGCCGTCGGCGTTGAGCGCAGCTGCCGAAGAGCATCCCAAGGCTGGACGACCGCCGAGAACCGATCAAACCGTCCGAAAACCTCGAACGGTCCGAAACCGTTCCCCAGGACTGGACTTTCATCCTGAGTCGTCTTGTGAGGGTCCCAAGGCCTGGGGAGAGCCCCTGGAGGCCGGAAACTGCGAAACACCTACCGCCGTATGTTGGTTCAAGGCCCGAGGGGATCTGGGCTCGAAGACCTGAAGCCTGATACAAGTGGCGACATCCCAACCCTGCCCCCACCAACCATTGATGGGAGGCGGGGGAGGGTTTTGACTTCGCCATGTGCTCGACGAATTCCGAACCCTACCCCCGCCGCACATCGAGCTGCCCGACTCCTTGATCGGCGAGGGTAGGGCTCGGACTTCCAAGCCGATCGGAGCTCATGTTTTTGAAGGGGCCCTGGGACACACGAATAAATAAACACAAATAACAGGATTCCCCATATTTGCCAATATTTTCTAGGTTTTTGTCTTCCCCCCCACTTCCCATATTTTCCCATATTTTCTTGGAAATCGACGATTCATTGTCTTTGTGAGTTTTTGTTCCCTCCTGAGTCTTGGACCTGCGCGGAAAACAACACAAACACGTGCGTGTCCGCGGCCTCGCGGGCTGGCCCCATGGGCGCCACCCCCCGCGGAGACGGGGCGCTCTGCCTCGGCTGCACCGCGCGGAGCGCAGCCGTGCCGCCGCGTGTCCGCGAGGGCGCGCCGCGGAAGCCGCGCCGCGAGGGCGCGGACACGGACGCGCCCGCCGCTCGAGGTGGACCCCTCTCCGAGGTCGCCGCCGAGAGGCCCGCCGCGCGGGCGGCCCCCCCGCGCGCGCGCGGGGGCCGCTCCCCCCTGCGGGGGCCCGCCGGCGGACGGCGCTGCCCGGTGGACGCCGCAGAGCCCGCAGGCTGCGGCGAGGCAGTCTGGTGTGTGCCTCGGCACGGGCGGGGCGGGGCGGGGGAGGGGTGGGGGGAGGGAGGCAGCCCATGGAGGTGTCGGGAGCGCCCCTTCGGGAGCGGCAAAAGAGGGGGGTGTCCAAGAGGGGTGTGTGCAAATCATGACCGGCGGCATGTGCGCGGCCCAGCGGGGGGGCCAGGGACGTAGTGAAATAAGAAGAGGCGCCATGAAATCTGCGGAAATACCATGGCCCACGCCATGATATCCACCCCCCCCCCTAGTCAACACCCCCCTTCTTTTCCGCCCCCGACCGCTGTGCCTTCGCCCATGCGCCGGGCTGCGGAAGAGATGGTCTCGTCGTCGAGCGTCGGTGCAGCACTTGCGCTGTCCGCCTCGCGTTCTCGCAGCCGACACCCCATGCCACGGCGCCCAGTTGAGCGCCCTCCCCCTCCACCGGTTGTCTGCACGAGCGGAGGACTCGTCGCTCAGGGCGGGCGGGGCGGGGAGGGGGGAGGAACGAGTGAGTGAGGCCAGTCGCGATGCGAGTCGAGCTGACGAAGCTACGAGCGCTTGCCAGCGAACTCTTCGGCCTTGCGGAGACTCTTCGGCCATCGACCGGAATGACTCCGATCTGAACACTCGCTTCGGTTCGCAAGTGCATCCGTGAGGCACTTCTGCCTCAGATTCTGAATCCGATGACTACCGTATAAACAACAACTAGCAAAGAATCTGCACTTCGGCTGTTTGTTCAGACGCATTCAGAACAGATCATGGACCCAATCCCCCGCTACATGCAACCTGCTTTGAGGGGGAAGGGCAAGGAACCTCCCGTCAACATCAGCAGTTCGAAAGCATGGAATCTGCATCCATTCACTCTGCGTCGCAAGAGTGGCAGAGCTGAAACACTGGGTGCACCGTCTGCCTGACTCGTCAACTGCGTGACTAGATGCGAACAACCTCAGAGCTGCAGGTAGAGGAGGAGAAGGAGGAGGGATTACATGTTTTACTAAACGCACTTTTACATTGCTAGTGCTCCCCATCTTGTGCCGTCCCTCTCCCTCTTGTCCTCGTCCTCGTCCTTGTCCTCCTCGGCTTCGCCGCCGCTCAAGCTTCGGCTCGAGGATTTCCAGCGAGATCTACGAGCCTGCAGGATTTGTGGCACCGCAGAGCGAGAGGACAGCCCCTCTCGCAGGCCTGGACAATCGCCACGAAGTGGTGGTGGTACGGCGTGGCCGCGCTCCTCGGGTGGAACGCGGGTGACATCGCAGACGAGGGCCGTCCGCTGTGGGCGGCAGCCGAAGAGTTCGACCCACCCGAGGGGCAGGACTACGAGTCGGCAGGTGACATTCTCGCACACGGCAGCAAGGCATCCGTCCTCATGGCGCCGTGGAGCAGGTGGAATCGGGTCTACTACAAGACGGGCTCCTCGCAGGGCGTGGTGATGCTGTTGGTGTCACGGATCGGCAAGTCCAACAGCACGACGTGGACAGCGTGTGACCCCACCTTGAGGGTCCAAGTCATCAACGTGCGCGACAAGGAGAGAGTCTTTACCAAGCCTGTGAAGGATCTGACATGGACAGAGCACCCGGGGCTCAGCGCCGCGAGCAGGGACCGAGTGCTCGCGGCCTCCGAGAGGCTCATAGCCAGACGCGAGCTGGAGGCCGAGGACGCGAAGACCGCCATCCCCGCCAAGGGGAAGCAGCAGAAGAAGCGCAAGCCGAGCAAGAAGAGTGACCTGTTCAGTTGGATTCAGGGCGGGGTGATGAACGCCGTGAGTTGCCTCTGGTTACGACGGTCGGCGGGTGGCTCCCTGGCAGTGTGTTTCCTGGGATGGTGGGCCTGGAGGGTGCTGGGGCTTGTTTCTGTCCTCCAGACCGTCTACGAATCCGTGTTGGCCGCGGGTGACGTTGCTGAGGGAGCTCATGAATGGTATGAGAAGGCCGAGGAGATGTACGAATCGGGAGAGCTCGAGCAGGTCGGGATGGCGGTCGGAGTCGGCATCGCGGCACTCTACCTAGGGTACTTGGTGATCAGCAGCGGGGCAGGCCTGGGGCGACTGTGGAAGGTGTGCGAGAGCGACAGCGAGAGCGAGGCCTCCGACTCAGAGGTCATGGTGGGAACGACGGTGGCGGACTCGGACGACGAGCCCGACTCACGGCACTTGTTCGCGGAGCTGGCAAGAGGGCAGAACACGCTACAGGCTTCTGTCGCCGCGCTGGCCGACCTACTGGGCCAGAGGGGCAAGGGTGAAGGTGTGCCAGCGTCGGGGGGTCCTCGGAAGCGCCTCAGCTTCGACAGTGACGGAGACGAGAGTGAGGCCCAGGGGAAGCCCTCCGACGCGCAGGTGGACGACTTCCTACGGAAGCTTCAGGAGCATGAGGAGACGGTGAAGGTGGACTCAGCGGCGGGTACGAAGGGTTCTCCAGGTCCGACTACGCCGACGTCGGGGTCTCCTACGAGCTGGGAGAAGGTGTCTTCGCCAGGCGCGTCCAGTGTCAAAGAAGCCGTGGCGCAACTGGAAATCAAGGCGCGTAACCCCAAGGACGGGCTGTTGGCTACGTTGAAGTCCTACCGTGATGTGGGAGGTGCTCGAGTCGGAGGGGTTCGTGCCAGGGTGGCCCCTACCGTCCTGGCCCGTTTGTATAAGAGCGGGAGAGGGGCGAGGGCCGAGCTGGAGGACTGGCTGCGGTCCAAGGAGCTCACGAAGTGCCCCGTAGCCTCGGAGATCTTCATGCTGGCGGCCGTCCTGGACAAGATGATGATGATGTGCGGGGAGTTTGACACTTTGATCAACTCCCAGGCCGCCGAGCTGACATGCCTGCGCATCTACTCGATCTCCAAGCCTACGAGAACGTGGAGGTGGAGTCGGACTGGAGGCGCCCCAAGTCGGCCAACGGTTCGAAGTGGAAGAGCAAGGCCAACTGGGGCTACGCTGAGGAGTATCTTGATCTGGCCAAGTCGAATACGCCCGACGTGGCTGCTGATGAGGAGGTTGCAGAACGTTTGAAGAAGAAGGCCGCCATCAACAAGCACCTCTCTCTCGGTGGGGGTGCGTCGGGCCACTCGCGCGCGGACGAATCGGTTGCGGCAGGGAGGGTAGCGGCACCTCCTTGCCAAGCCGGCGCCAAGGGCGTAAGCCCGCGTAGCTTCCTCTTCCGTGGGGTCAGTGAAGGTTGGTCGACTACGAGTGGGAAGGACTTCGTTGGTAGGCGCTCGGGCTTGGTGTTATTCAGCATCCTCTCTCTGGCCCTGCGAGGGCACCTGTACTTCAGGGAGGGGACGTACGAGCAGCCGAGTATCTCTCATCGGGAACATGGTGTCCAGGTGTCCTCTGCTTCCTGGGGCAGGAGAAGATGGGCGTCAGCGGGATCCTCTTCGCGACCTTCCCTTCCCACCGTTTGGGGCGGTGGGGCCCCTGGGCACGAAGCTGTCCGAGGGGGGGCCGAGGGTGACGTGGAGGAGGCGTTCACGAGCTATCGCGTCGATTCGGTGCTTGGCTTGTGGGCATGCCCGTGTGGTGGAGGAGTTGCGTGCACGCCCTTGCAAGAGGACGTGGACGTCGGCTACGCTACTGCAGAGGACGCTGATCAACAGACTCTGGGAGCTGCTGGCGGAGCGCGCCAGCTGGGGAGGCATCAACGATGGCAGGGCGGTTCTCAGCCGTCTTGGGAAGGGGCAGTTGATGGGCTATGGGAGGTCGGAGAGGACGACGACGAGGACAGGCGTCATGAAGAAGGGGGACATGTGCGACCTGATCGCGGAGCAGGTCTCGGTGCCGAAGGTCGGGACGAAGGGCCTCGACGTTGTGCGGCTTTCGCCTACGGCGCGGCCCTACCTGGAGAACGTGGAGGGGCTCATGCTGAGGGACGACGACGAGGTGGATTGGATGAGGTACCAGCAGACCAAGAGCTACAGCGACCCTGGGTGGAGGATCAGGTCGAATCGGCTGGCCCTGACGCTCAGGATGTGGGAGGCTGGTATGCTGAGTTACGTCGACAAGGTGAAGGAGCACGTGGGGGTCTTTACGGTGGTGAAGTCCTTGGAGGAGGGCAGCATGACGGACATCAAGTCCTCCAGGCTGGTGTGGGACTGTCGGCGTCTGAATCCGAGGATCAGGGGACCACCGTGGACGGGACTGGGATCACCGAGTGCTCTGAGTTCTCTGGATCTGTCGCCCGAGGTGTTGGGGGAGAGGGAGTTGTTCTCGCTCGCGGGGGACATCCCAGACTGGTTCTACCGTTTAAGGTGGACGAGGTCGCTGGCTCAGTATTGTGTGCTGGAAGACGTGTCACCGAGCGAGCTGTGGGAGCATGCGAAGGGACAAGGGAAGGACATACCCAGGCCAGGCGAAGGAGATCGGGGGGTGGGGGCTATCGCCCCCGTGATGGGGCATTCGTGGGCCGTCTTCCTGGCTCATTCGTGCCTCACCGATTCGATCAAGGAGGTGAAAGGGTACGACCTGGGGGAGCTGGCCTATGGGAGGCCGACCCCATCCTTCGAGACGTGTCAGCTGATTCTGATGCTGTACATCGGCGATTACATCGGCTTCAGGCTCCTCGACCCGCTCGAGGGCGATATCGAGGTGGACAAAGAGGTGGTGAAGAAGGTGTTGGTGGACAAGGGGCTCGACGTGCACAAGGAAGAGTGGGGCCCTGGGCTGCAGCGCGGCCTCGGGATCACGGTGAGAGGGCGGCCGTGCCAGGTGACGATCCATCCCGGCAAACTGAGGGAGCTGGTACTGGCAACGGAGGCCTTGGCGGTGAAGCCCTACGTCTCTCCTGCGAGGCTCTCGTCTTTGCTGGGCATGTGGACCTGGGCCCTTATGATTTGCCGCTCGGGGTTTGCCATTCTGGACGCGATCTACAGGTGGATCAACGAGCACGGCGACTCTTGGGAGGAGGTGCTGCCCCTCACGACGGATGTGGTCTCGGAGCTCGTGGCGTTGGCCAGCCTCTCGGTGTACTTGACGTCGGGCTTGGAGGCGGACTGGGCCACGAGGGCTTACATGACGGACGCCTCGGAGTTCGGGTACGGGGCGGTCGTGGCCGAGGTCGCCGCGACGGAGTGCAGGATGGAGGTGGCGAAGGGCGACCTGCAGACCTGGACCGTCAGGGCCGACGAGGCCTTCACAGCGGTGGAGGAGGAGGTCGCGCGCGAGGGCGAGGAGGACGACGATATGGTGGGGGCACCAGCGGGACGGCCTGGTTTCCTGGAGCTGGCGAGTGGGGTCGAGAGGATCAGCGACGACGTGGTAAGTCGCACCAAGTCCTGGTTCGAGGCGTCGGACCTCCTGAGGGGCCCCTCCTACGAGCTGACGGAGCCGAGGGAGCTGGAGCTTCTGTTTGGGCGAGTGCGTCGAAGGTGGTGGTGGTGTACACATCTGGCTCCCTCCAGGTCGCCCTTGGAGCAGCTGATCGCCTTCGAGGTCGCCAAGCTCTTCCACAGGGAGGGGCTGATCTTCACGGCGGTGATGACGGCGGAGGCGGAGGTCGAGGCGCTCTGGGAGGATCTCACCAGGCTCGAGGAGGTCTTCACTTTTCGGACGGCCACGGAGACTGGGTGCCTGACGATGGTTACGAACGACGGGCGCTTCGGGGCCCTGCAGTGCGAGCAGGATCGCAAAGCAGTGCAGGTGGAGGCGACGGAGTTCAGGTACGGCTCGAAGTGGAGGACTACCTACTGCGAGCAGGTGCTGAAGATCGAGCCGTGCTGGGACATGGTCGTTGCGGGGGCCCAGGCGAGGCTGGAGGGTGGCATCCTCAGGGTGGTCAAGAGGCGTGGACAGGCTCTACCTGCCGCGAGGATCTGGACGAGGGTGGATCGCTGGTCTTTACTCTTCAAAGGATTGTGGCAACGAGAGGAACACAACAATATCCTGGAGTTACGTACGATTGTGTCCCTACTGCGACATATGTCGCGCACACGGAGCATGTGGGGCAAGCGCGTGCTGGTGTTCTCGGACTCCCTGGTGGCGATGGGCGCCCTTACCAAGGGGCGCTCGTCGGCGACGGGCTTGCTGCACTTGGCTCGCCAGGCTTCTGCTGTGGTCCTCGTTTTCGGTATCAAGCTGTATTCCAAGTGGGTGGCGTCGGAGGACAATGTAGCAGATGGTCCAAGCAGAGCTTTGGACATCGGGGCGGCCGAGGCGACGAAGGAGGAGCACAAGTGGAGACACACGCCGAAGGCCGTCCGCGCCATGCTCGCAAGACCCTGCACTACTGCGAGTACGACGGGACCTACCACGTCGACATGGTGAGTGGTCACCGCGCCGACGAGCTGGTGGAGTACGAGGACGTCGGCTACGAGGAGCTCTACTTGACCCTGGAGACGCTGGCGGCGAATCGGGGCGTGCGATCCAGGCCGTCCTGTAGCTGGCTGCTGGTTATCTTGGGCGGCCTACACGGAGCAGGTGCAGCGCTGGCTCTCATCATCCTGGACCTGTGCCACGCCGGGTGTGTCCATGAGACGTGCGCGGTCGTGGTGCAGCTCGACGGCTGGCTACATGAGCAGGACTGGGCTCAACTACGGAAAGGCAGCATCTCGGTGGATGCGCAAAGGCGTATGGCATTATTGCTAGGAGATCGAGCGAGAGGGGAGAAGGTCAAGACGGGCTCGGGGCAGGGAGTGGAGGTACTGATGGAGCTGACGAAGTGCGTGCTGCTCACCCTCGCCGAGGATCTCGCAGATGATGAGCTCGTCTTCCCGATCGCCCCCGACAAGTATCGCAGGTGTTGGCAGTCTTCTCTTCAGAGGTTGGGCCTTGAGGCCCTTGGCCCACCTCATGGCATCCGACACGCGGGTGCTGCTCAGTATGTTGCGAATGGAGGAGAATTGGAGATTGCAAGGAGGAGGGGGCGCTGGACTACTTCGAGCGCCTGGCAGCGCTACACGAGGACGCACGTCTTGATACGGCGGCGCTCCCTCCTCCAGAAGGATCAGATCGTGAAGGGCGAACGTTTTTGGCAGGCCCCAGGCTTGGCGATGGCCAATGATCTGGGGGAAGTCCAGGGCGGCACGTAGGCCGCTCACCGTTTGCTTGATTGCGGCTCTCTCGCAGCTTTCGAATGACAGCCTCGACCTCGGCTGTGCGTCGCTGCAGGCGCGGCCCGAGGTGGGGCGCCCGAGAACAGGGGGCAAGGCCCTGTTTCGATGCCGTGGCCCCACCTAGCCGCATCTCCTCTCTCTTCACATCTATGTAAGAGTTTGGATTTCGAAGTGCGTTTTCTTTGAGCTTGCAATTAATCTGGGGATCTGTGCCAAAGATGGGGGGGTGATTTTTTGAGTATAATACCTGTATTCTTCTTTTCCCGCCCTCCCTCCCTCTGCCTGCGGTGCTTGTTTCAAAAATCCTGAATGCAGGGCCTTCGGCCAGAAGGGGCTTTTTGGCCTTTGCGGGGTTCGCACTCTCAATTTGTTGTGCTTGATCGGCCCCTGGGGGCCCATGAAGGTCAGGTACCTGTGGGCCCTCCGTGTGGAGGGCTGGTTTCTGCATGATGTTGGCGAGTGCTCTGAACTTTACTTGGGGCGTAGACCCCTCACTTTCGCTCGTTGCTTGTAATGTGGTCGCTCTCATCTGCTGTTGCTGTGTCGGATATTCAAGCTCGGTGTGTCATCGACTTTTTATTCGCCAGGCCTCTCGGCCGCTGCCGTCTGCCCCCAAGCTCTGGCACTTAGGGTCCCCAGCACAGCTTAATTTAAATACATGTTTTACTAAACGCACTTTTACATTGCTGGTGCTCCCCCTCTTGTGCCGTCCCTCTCCCTCTTGTCCTCGTCCTCGTCCTTGTCCTCCTCGGCTTCGCCGCCGCTCAAGTTTCGGCCCCGACCCCCCCTCCCTGTGTGGAGGGGTTCGCACTCTCAATTTGCTGTGCTTGATCGGCCCCTGGGGGCCCATGAAGGTCAGGTACCTGTGGGCCCTCCGTGTGGAGGGCTGGTTTCTGCATGATGTTGGCGAGTGCTCTGAACTTTACTTGGGGCGTAGAGCGTAGACCCCTCACTTTCGCTCGTTGCTTGTAATGTGGTCGCTCTCATCTGCTGTTGCTGTGTCGGATATTCAAGCTCGGTGTGTCATCGACTTTTTATTCGCCAGGCCTCTCGGCCGCTGCCGTCTGCCCCCAAGCTCTGGCACTTAGGGTCCCCAGCACAGCTTAATTTAAAATGCTATTTCTCCTCTGCCTCCTTGCAACCTCCTTCTCCAGTTCAGCTTGGACGTCCATCGTGTCGAGTCAAGGTTGGGACGTGCAGCTCAGGATGAGCAGCGGGTTCCCAGGAAGGGCTGCAGACCTCTGGGGTCCACGCTGCCTAAACAACCTAACAAATGACGTCGTTTTTCTCCTCCTCCTGCTTCTCCGCCTTTGCCTTCTCCTTCTCCTCCTGCTCCTCCATTCTCGTTCTCTCTGCCCCCTCCTCCCCCTTCTCCTATTCATCCTCCTCTTCCCTTCTTCTCCTCCTGCTCCTCCTCCTCCTCCTCCTCCTCCTCCTCCCTCTCCTCTTTCTCCTCCTCCTCCTCCTCCTCCTCCTCCTCCTCCTCCTCTTTCTCCTCCTCCTCCTCCTCCTCCTCCTCCTGCTCCTCTGGGGGTCCGGGGAAAGGCGGCAGGCTCTCAGAGCCAGGCGCAGCAACTTCTGCACACCGGACGTTGCCGCCCGGTTTCGGGCCCATGGGGCCCTCACGGATCGACCCTGCTCGGCAGACGCAGCGGAGAGATGGGGTCCAGGGCTCGGGTCGAGCTTCTCCGCGAGGGCGCAGTGGTTGCTTGACGTCGGATCTACCGGGGGGGAGGGAGGGAGGAAGGGCGAAGGGAGGCTGGCAGGGAGAACGCGGCAGGGTGACAGGGAGGGAGGGGAGGGGAGGGGGGCGGCAGGGACCTCAGGAAATGCTCGAGCCTCCGCTGCTGCTCCCGGAGACACAGATCGAGGGCCTCCGGATCTCTGCAGAGGCCTCGGGAGCTGGAGGCCTCCGGAACGGGGGGGGGGGTAGCAGGAGGAGGGGGAGGACGGGGGCAAGGACAGGGCGGGACAGGCAGGTGGGCAGGGCAACAAGGGGTGAGAGGGGGGGGGGCAGGGAGGCAGAGAGAGGCAAGGGGGGCCAGGACGGCAAGTGAAGGGGAAAGGGAGGGAAGAGGGACGGGAGGCAGAAGGGGGAGGGGGGCAGGGAGGAGGAAGGGATGGGAGTCAGGAGGGGGAGGAAGGAGCAGAGGAGGGCAGGTGGCCAGGGGGGCAGGGGGGCGCGGGGACCGGCGGACATGGGGGGCGGGGGGAGCATGGGTAGAAGCGGAGCGAAGTGGGGGGAGAGACGAGGCGAGAAGAGAGGACCAAGCGTTACCCGATGACCAAGCGTTACACTTACGTCCTTCAGATCGGCACGATGAAGTAGATCATCAGCACGACGTATGAGGTACATATCTCCCAGATTCGGTCGCTGCTCATCCTTGCAATGTGTGTTTCTCGCCCCCGGTGAAGGGTCAGGATGCTCGGCTTTGGGGCTCGACTGGTGGCGTAAGTGGCAATCGGGTCATGGCCTCTTCATGACAGGGCCCCAGCGCCACCCAGTCCGAGGCGGGAAAAGAGGAGGGGAGCCAGGGTGAATCGGAGGACAGGGGAGCGGGGGCACGGGAGAGTGGTGGATGGAAACGAGGGGTGCGGATTCGTTTCGCTTTCTTTGCGCGCCGATGATCCACTCGAGTCGACTTGACATAACCGGAATCTTCTGGAGAGTCGCCCGTCGGCCATTTAGCTGGAGCCGATTGAGTCGCTCGCCCAAGTCGGTTCGCTGTGTGTGCGATCGCAGAGGTTTGCCCTAAACCCTAAACCTCACACCGAAAGCCCCAGACCCTGCGCGCCACGGATCCCCATCACCAGACCCGAAACCTTCGAGTAGGGGGTCAACTACAGAATTGTTTCACCTCCGAATTGATCTGTTCCTTGCATCTACGCAACACGCGTATAATGTTCGTAGATATACGGGCGCTGTACGTACTTCTGTTGATTCGACGAGAAAACCAGCCTTGGGTTATGTTAATATATGTATATATATATATATATCTATATATGTTCATCTGTATGTATGTATGTATGTATGTATGCATGTATGTATGTATGTATGGATGGATGGATGTATGTATGTATGTATGTATGTATGTATGTTTGTGTGTATGTATGCATGCATGCATGCATGCATGCATGCATGCATGCATGCATGTATGTATGTATGTATGTATGTATGTATGTGTGTATGTATGCATGCATGCATGCATGCATGCATGCATGTATGCATGTGTGTATGTATGTACGTATGTGTGTATGTGTGTGTATGTGTGTATGTATGTATGTATGTATGTATGTATGGATGGATGGATGGATGTATGTATGTATGTATGTATGTATGTATGTATGTATGTATGCATGTGTGTATGTATGTGTGTATGAATGTATGTACGTACGTACGTACGTATGTATGTGTGTATGTATGTATGTATGCATGTATGTATGTATGTATGTATGCATGCATGTATGCATGTATACATGTACGCATGCATGCATGTATGCATGTATGTATATATACACGTATATGAATGTTGTCATCGCCCCCCTACGCGAAACCTGCACCCTGAGCGGAGGCCTGCGCCCCAGGCCTCCCCTACGCCCTCGGGCCCAGAGTTCGCTCGGGCACGTCCTCCTGCCGGCGGACCCTGGAGGAGAAGTGACACACGCTCGACAGAGACGTCAGAACTGGTCCAACACATCGACACACTCGACAGAGATGTCAGAACTGGTCAAACAAATCGCCCCCATACTGGCCCCTCCTGCAGAGGGGACACGCCCGACGTGGACCCAGAGGCGGCCTCGTGCGCAGAGGCCCCCTGCCCCCCCCCCCCCGCCGCGCCGAGGAGCGGGGCGACGGACGGGCGCGCCGCCGCCCGCGCGCAGCCTGACTTCCGCGCCGCTCGAGTCTCGGCGGCGAGCGAGAGGGGGGGGAACGGAGACGGAGCAAGCCTCCTCAGAGGGCGGCGGGACTTCTCGGAAGCCCTCGCGCCTTCTGAGAAGTGCTGTCTTGTCTCCAGGGAAGGTGTTCGAGGAGTCTCGGGCCCGAGGTTCGAGGTGTCCGGCCGTTTTCGTCGGTCCGCGGCGGTTTTCCAATCCTCGGGATGCTTGCCAGCAGCTGCGCCTCGCCGAGGGAGTTCCGGGGCTGCCCAGATCGTCCCGAGAGGCCGCCGAAGACCCGAGCCACGACCCAAAAACCAACCTCGGCGGCGAGCGAGGGAGGGAAGTGAGAAGGAGAAGGGCCTCTCAGAAGGCGGCGGGATTTCTCAGAATCCCCCCCGCCTTCTGAGAAGTGCCGTCTTGTCTCCGGGGAAGGCTCAGAACACTTCTCAGAAGGCCGGGGGACATCGGAGCCTTCTGAGAAGTCCTTCTCCTTCTCACTTCACCCCCTCGCTCGCCGCGCATTCGAGTATGGATCCGACTACATCATCGGTTTATCCTAGAATTGGTTCCCCTCCGAATCTCCAAAGCACACCTACACTGCTCTGGAAATCTCCGGGCTGTTCTACGTGTTGTTCTCATGTGTCGACGAGAAAATCAAGTTTGGGGCACATCAATTCTGCAGTCGACCTCCTACTCGACTACTGGGGGGCGATACATGGAGGGGGAATAGATGCATCTCTCGGGCTCTAAAGGCCCATTTAGGGGCCCCAGTGGGGCCCTCTGCCCCTTTCGGGGCCCTGCTGCTGTTGTCGTAGCAAAAGCGCCCATCCACTCACGTTGTTTCGACGGTGCCGACCCCGGACCGCCCATACAACAAAAACGCCCAAAACTAGATCGTCAAGGCAACCCCGTTTGCAACATTGAAATAACTCCGCTTTCAACACTGAAATCGAGGACACGGGGGTTCTCGACACAGCAGCGTTGTCCGCTGACCTGGTGGGCGTGCTTTACGCCTACGGCGGACGGCGTCGCTTCAATGGGGGGGCGATACATTTAGGGTTAGGTCGGGCCTGTCCCCCTACAGGGGGATTTTGGACGAAAAACCAAACATATCAAAAAACAAAAAAAAAAAAAAATGCCCAACAATACTCAAACAATAATCCCCAATTTTTGTTGCCAATTTTGAACCCTGTAGAAGCACAGGCCCGACTTCAATTTAGGGGAGGAAAGAAAGTGCACTTCTCGGGCCTTCAAGACCCTTCTCTCGTGCCCCAAAGGGCCCCTTGTACGGGCCCTGAGCGGCCCCTGTTCTGCAGCCCGCGCCGCCCCCTCCAGCGTATTTCGGCGGTTGACAAACCTCCCTTTGGTAAACCTCCCCTTCGTGAAAACAGCCTGGGACCGAAACCGACGGACCTGGACCCGCTAAAATGACGGCCGCGACGCCCTCTCGCAAACCGAAAACGGCCAATTCCTCAATCGACGTGTCAAGGTAGTAGGTCTGTCCAACCCCACTGCACGACGCACGGTTGGGCCATGCGAGAATCATCACGGAAGGCTGTTCGTTGCTCTTGGCCTCCGGAGGCCCCTACTGGGCCTCGGAGCCGTCAAGAGACGGGTCAGGATGAGCAAACGACTTATGTTTTGGCCGCGGTCTCAGACCGCCTCGGGCCATGCAGGAATCATTGAAGGGGCCCTGGGACACACAAATGAATACGCACAGATAGAAAGATCCCCCATCTTTTCCCACATCTTCTGGGTTTCTGTCTTCCCCCCCCACACACTTCCCATCTTTTCCCATGTTCTCTCTGGGATCGACGATTCATTGCGTCTGTGTGTTTTTCCCCTCCTGGATCATGACGGAAGGCTGTTCGTTGCTCTCGGCCTCCGGCGGCCCCCGCCGGGCCTCGGAAGCGTCGGAAGACGGGTCATGCAGGATGAGCAGCCGGTCCCGGGGAGCGGGTCGAGAACTCTGTGGGTCGACGTCGACGTTATGAACAGATCATGACGTCGGGGGTCGTGGGCGTGCCCGCGGTCGCGCGGCGCGGGGGGGCCGAGGTCGGAATATGCGACGCGCGCGGCAAAAAAAACACCGCGGGGCCGGGGGAGGAGGAGAGGGCGACCGCAGACAGGAGGCCGAGGGCAAGCGAGGCGCTCAGAACGTGTGTCACCTAATGAGGGGGAACGATCAGCATTTCGCGTTTTCGTCATGGGCTCGAGCAGTATCTCGACCCGATTGACAGGCACCTGTTTTGAATGATCTGGTAGGTCATATCGTAGTAGTGGTCCCAAGCGAAGTCTCGGAGAGGACGTACTTAATGCCATGGCGTACTCTTAGGAATATCCGGTAAACAAGCGCACGGACGCAGATGTGTATGGTATTACCGGCCAAGGGATGGGAGGCCGGCCGCGCGCGCGAACACCTGTTTCCTAAGCGCAACAAGCTATAAGTAACATCGACGACAATAATGTTGTATTGTTAAAAGATGGCGCCGACAATCCTCAGTTCGAGGGTAATGGCGGCGCAGCAAGCGAGCACACGAGGGAGCGTAGCTGATGACTCGATGAAAGGGGAGGGAAGAAAATTGCACTTCTGTGACCCTGAAGGCCCACATTCGGGTTCCAGAGGGGCCCTTGCGGAGCCCTGAAAGGGGCCCTCTTCTGCGGCCCTCGCTGCCCCTTTCACGATCGCCCCCCCCCCAATCGCGCGACGCCCAGAGAACAGGCAGTCCTTCACGCCGGTGTGGCGGCCCACGCTCTGGGGAGGAGACGTGCGGAAAGGCTGTCCGGGAGGCTGCGCAGTGCTCGGGAGCGGCCAAGAGGGGGGGGGTCCAAGAGGGGGGGGTGCAAATCATGACCGGCGGCATGTGCGCGGCCCAGCGGGGGGGGCAGGGACGTAATGAAATAAGAAGAGGCGCCATGAAATCTGGGGAAATATCATGGCCCCCGCCAGGATATCCACCCCCCCCCTAGTCATCACCCCCCTCTTTGCCGCCCCCGAAGTGCCCAGGCGGGAAAGCTCTGACCTCGATGCCCGAGCCCTCGGTCCCGACCCACACCGCTGCCGGGGCGGCGGGGCCCCGGGCGCCTCGCAGTGGTGGTCCTGGGAGCGTTGCCCATTCAGCGGGGCAGGGCCTCCATGTGGCGCCTGCGGCGGTGGGCGAGCGCAGCAGGAGGAGGAGCAGAGGAGAGGAGGGGGAGGCTCCTCCTCCCCCTTCTTCTCCTACAGCTTATAACTGTTGGCTTGTGTCGAGCTGACGCAGCAACTCCCTCCTCCTCCTTCTCCTCCTCCTCTGATCCTCGTCCTCTCCTCCTCCCTCATCCCTCCTCCCCCTTGGCGCCCTAGCAGGAATTATTCGACTCACTCTCATGTGCTGCGAGTTGCGTGCAAGCCTCTGCGGACATGATCCTTGCTTCATCAACATCGCAATCAGCAAATCCTCATCCCTCCTCCCTCCTCCTTAGTCCCGCCTCCCCCCCCTCTTCCCCTCCTCCCTCCTCCCCTCCTTCCCTCCTCCTCGTCCCTCCTCCTCCTCCTCCTCCTTCTCGTCGTCGTCCTCCTCCTTCTCCTCCTCCTCCTCCTCCTCCTCCTGCCCTTCCCTCCGCGCATGGACGGACAGCATAGGCCACCGCGCCCGACTTCACAGGCAGCACAGGCCCTCGCGCCTGCATGCTGAGGCCGACCGGCCACCTCTTTTCCCTCCTCCTCCTCCTCCTCCTCCTCCTCCTCCTCCTCCCCCTCCTCCTCCTCCCCCCTCCTCCTCCCCCTCCTCCTCCTTAGAGCTTCGAGCTGTTGGCAACTGTATCCCTCGCGTGCTGCCGCATCCCCCGACCAGTGGCGGTCGCCCCTGGGTGGTCCCCTTCCCCTCCCTCCTCCTCCTCCTCCTCCACCTCCTCCTCCTCCTCTCTCCTCTTCTCCTCCTCCTCCTCCTCCTCCTCCTCCTCCTCCTCCTCCTTCCTCCTCCTCCACCTCCTCCTCCTCCTCCTCCTCCTTCTCCTCCTCCTCCTCCTGTCGTCGTCCTCCTCCTTCTCCTCCTCCTCCTCCTGCCCTTCCCTCCGCGCATGGACGGACAGCATAGGCCACCGCGCCCGACTTCACAGGCAGCACAGGCCCTCGCGCCTGCATGCTGAGGCCGACCGGCCACCTCTTTTCCCTCCTCCTCCTCCTCCTCCTCCTCCTCCTCCCCCTCCTCCTCCTTCGAGCTTCGAGCTGTTGGCAACTGTATCCCTCGCGTGCTGCCGCATCCCCCGACCAGTGGCGGTCGCCCCTGTGGGTGGGGTCCCCTTCTCCTCCTCCTCCTCCTCCTCCTCCTCCTCGTCCCTCCTCCTCTCCTCCTCCTCCTCCTCCTCCTCCTCCTCCTCCTCCTCCTCCTCCTCTCCTCCTCCTCCTCCTCCTCCTCCTCCCTCCTCCTCCTCCTCCTCCTCCTCCTCCTCCTCCTCCTCCTCTCCTCCTCCTCCTCCGCCTCCTCCTCCTCCTCCTCTCCTCCTCCTCCTCACTCCTCCTCCTCTCCTCCTCTCGCTCCTCCTCCTCTCCCCTCCTCCTCCTCCTCCTCCTCCTCCTCCTCCTCCTCCTCCTCCTCCTCCTTCTCCTCCTCCTCCTCCTTTGAGCTTCGAGCTGTTGGCAAGTGTACCCTTCGCGTGCTGCCACATCCCCCCGCCTGGGGCGGTCGCCCCTGAAAGGGGGTCTCCTCCACCTCCTCCTCCTCCGCCGCC
>CAUYUJ010017115.1:633760-653760 GCA_963575745.1 Prorocentrum cordatum | reverse complement strand
TTTCTGCCTCCGCGGGTCGCACTGAAGACAAGTCCCCCGAGCCTCGAAGGCGAGGCCTTTCTCGGCCACGCGCGCGAGTGGCCCTATAGGCAGGAGTGACCCTTGGTGCGCGACGTTCGGGGGCCACGGGGAGGCCGAACTGAAGCGCGCAACCCATCTGTGCCTGCATTTAAAGGTCACCCCGGCGCAGGGTCACGCTCACGTGTAGCCGCCTTTCTGGAGCGCCCAATGTGGCTCCGGTGCTCGGTGGCCGAGCAGCTCTGGTCGTCCTCCAGCACAGCGAAATCCCCGACGCCAAGATGTGTCACAACGTCCACCCCCGGAGTCCTCGACCCACTCTTCCCGAGAGCGGCTTCGCACCCAGGAGTCGTCATGTTGACGGCCCCGAGGCCCGGCAGAGGCCCCCGCTGGCCGAAGACAGCGAAAAACCTTACGTCACGACTCCCCGATCAGTGCTCGCACTGAAGGGGTCCTAGCGGAAGTGGAAAGATTTGGCGAAAATTTCCCGCCGATTTTGGTAGCAGGCTGGGTTCCCGGGCTCCTGGTTCCCTGTTCCGGGTTCCCAATTATTGGTTCTTGGCCGATGTCGGTGGGTTCTGGGTTCCCGAGCTCCCGGGTTACCGGTCGATCCTCTCAGCGAGAATCATCCACGAATCCCAGACCCCGACGTAATGATTTTTTCATTACGTCGACTCCAGAGTTCTCGACCCATTCCCCAGGACCGGTGTGTCATCCTGAGTCGTTTTTGGACGCTTCCGAGGCCCGGTGAGGGCCCCCGGAGGCCGAAAATGGCGAAAGACCTACCGTCATGATTCATTAAGTTACTCGAGGGGGTCTGGGCAGCGAAAGCCATCCACTGATTGGGGCTTTCCTCTGGTGTAAGGATGTTTGTCCGTGCCCCGAGGGGGGTCCCTGGGCCGCGAGCGAGGCGCCGAGGCCGCCAAGCGACACGGGACGGCACCGGAGAGCGCCGCGCGGAGCTCGCCGAGAGGGGAGGTCTGCGCCACGCCCCTCCTCCTCCTCCTCCTCCTCTTCCTCCTCCTTCTCCTCCTCCTCCTCCTCCTCCTCCTCCTCCTCCTCCTCCTCGCCCAGACCCCCTCGGGTAATGAAAAAATCATGACGGGAGGTTTTTCCTAATGTTCGGCCTCTGGGGCCCCTCACCGGCCCTCGGGACCGTCCAAAAACGACTCAGGATGAAGAACCGGTCCCGGGGAATGGGTCGAGATCTCTGGGGGTCGACGTCATGAAAAAATCACGACGTCGGGGGTCTGGGAGGGAAGGTCTGCGCCACGCCGTGCCGTCGGCAGTCGGGCACGTCCCCCTCCAGGCGGGCCTTGGAAGAAAAACTACACCAGAGAAAATAACCCCAATCAGTGGATGGTTTTCGCTGAGAGAAGATCGACCGGGAACAAGGGAGCCCGGGAGCCCAGAACCCACCGACATCGGCCCGGAATCAACAACTGGGAACCCGGGAGCCC
Source organism: Prorocentrum cordatum (assembly GCA_963575745.1). Taxonomy (NCBI): domain Eukaryota; class Dinophyceae; order Prorocentrales; family Prorocentraceae; genus Prorocentrum; species Prorocentrum cordatum. The sequence continues at coordinate 652,282 of CAUYUJ010017115.1, read as the reverse complement.
GGAATCAGGAACCCGGGAACCCAGCCTGCTACCAAAATCGGCGGGAACCCTTCGCCAAATCTTTCAGCCTCCGCTAGGACCCCTTCAGTGCAAGCACTGACTGTATGCGAAAAGCAGTCCCCAGGTCAATGCGTTTACTATTTCTGAGCATTCCTCGTGCAGAGGGACATCCCTGACCTTCCAGAGAGCTATTTTTTAGCACTGGTGGCCGAAAAACCTAAAAAGCTCAACGAAACAGCCGAAAACCAAGACGTAGAATAGCCCTGGGATAGGTTTTTAGGTCGGGTGCTATATTTTAGCCCTCCTGGAAGGTCAGGGAACATGTTTACTAATTGTTAATTAGTTGCGCGGCGGCCGCGTTGGGCTGCCGCTGGCCCCTCGCGCTCGCCGGGGCGCGCTGCTGTGCTTTCTTGTTTCCCCGCCTCCCCCTCCTCCTCCTCCTCCTTCCTCGTTTCCGGCTTCTCTGCGCTCTGTTGTCACCCGTTCTCGCCGCTGGGCCCCCTACGGATGGTAAAAAAGTGTTTACTATTTCTGAGCACTCCTCGTGCAGAGGGACATGCCCGACTTGACGTCGGCAGGCGGGGGGGGAGAGGGAGGCAGGGCCCGCGCGCGAGGCTGCGACGGGAGGCCCCTCCTCGTGCCCGCTCCTCCCCCTCCCCCCTCTCCCCCCTGCTTCCTCTTCCCTCGCTCCCCGTCCTCAATCCCCTTCTCCTCCTCCTCCTCCTCCTCCTCCTCCTCCTCCTCCTCCTCCTCCTCCTCCTCCTCCCTCCTCCCTCTCCCCCCTGCCTCCTCTCCCTTCGCCCCCCGTGCTCATCCCCCCTCCCTCCGACTCCTCCACAGGGAAGAAACAACGCCGCAGACATAAACTGCTGGCGCTCCGCGCTCCGCGCTGGACTCCCCCCCCCCCCCGGCGCGCTCCGCGCGCTGGGGGCGGCGCCAGAGGCGCCGCCTGGGGACCCCAGCGCAGAGCGTCTGGGCCGCCCTTCCAGGAGGAGGAGGAGGAGGAGGAGGAGGAGGAGGAGGAGGAGGAGGAGGAGGGGACCGCCAGGGAAATCCGCGCGGATCCCAAAAGTTTATGCCGATGCAGATGTTGCTTCTTCGCTCCTCCCCGTTCTCTTCCTGCGCTTCAAACAATTCCCTCTGCGTCGCCACAGACAGCCTGCCCCCCACCCCCCCTCCTGATGCCATGCCCTGCCTCCGCAGTGGTCACGCTGCTCGACTCCTGCACGCGTGGTGGCACCATTCACCCGGGGATCTGCTGGCCCAGGCAAATCCAAAGCCAGGCCAGTCGTACTCTGCGGGACGCTGCAAGATCCCGCGCGCCAGTCCCAGTCGGTGCAGCCTGGCTTTTGCAAGATCCTGCAGGATCCGGCGCTCTGGCTGACCCCCGCCTGCACTGACCCCCGTCTCAGAGATCCCGAGAGGGAGGCCCCTCGGGAGGCCCGGGTCGCGCTCCGGGTGCCCGAACGCGCCGCCAGTCTCGGAGATGGCGAGCGAGAGCCAAACCTCCCTCGAAGCGTGCTCCCGAAGATCTGCCATGTTGGCGCACGTGTGGGCTTCTGGGCCGGGAAGAGGACGACAATGACGAGAAGGGGGAGGGGGGGGAGATTCCCTTGTCTTCCCTCGCCTCCTCCTCATCATCCTCCTTCCCCCTCCTCCCATCCCATCCCTCCACAAGATATGTAGCGATCCCTCCCCATCCTTCCTCGTCGTGTTCCTCCTTCTTCTCCTCGTCTTGTCCATCCTCATTATTCCTCATCCTACCCTCCTCCTTCCTCTACACCTGTCCTCTGAATGTCTGCTGTGTACGTACGTGCTCATGCGCTCCCCTCCTTATAACCCTTCTCATCATTCTACGTTCCTCCCTCACTCCCTCCCTCCCTCCCTCCTCCTGGTTATCCTGGTATCCTGATCGTCCTCCCTTCAAGTGTATACCATTCCCTCATGTCCCTGATCCGCATCGATTCAACCTTGCCTGTCGTCTCCTCTTCGTACTTCTCATCATCACCACACAACAATATGTAAACCACCATCATCAGCAACATCACCATCACCATCGTCATCGTAACCATACTCAGCACGACCATCATCGTCATCGCCGTCATCATCATAATCATCATTGTCACCAGCATCATCGTTATGATCTTACAACCACCATCATCATCAGCAGCATCATCATCATCATCGCCATCAGCATAAGCTTAAGCAACACCGTCGTGATCAGCATCATCGTCATCATCATCAGTGCCATCGTCTTCATCATCGTCACCATCGCCATCATCATCATCATCATCATCATCATCATCATCATCATCATCATCATCATCATCATAACCGTCGTTACTGTCATCGTCGTCGCAACCGTTGTCGTCGGAATCATCAACACCATGACCATCAAGATCTACATCAACCTCACAGCATTCATAACCATTACAACGACCATGAACACCACAATCGTCATCATCGAACTCATCGCCACCTCCACGTCCATCATCCCCGTCATCACCATCATCATCAGCATGTTCATCACTGGCGCAACCATCCTCATCAGCACCATCATGAGCCGCATCCCAGCATTTCTCTTCATCATCATCATCATCATCATCATCATCATCATCATCATCATCATCACTTGCAGCATCATCATCATCATCATAACCATCATCAGCATAATCAGCATCACCATCATCATCATCATCGTCATCGTCATCACCATGACCATTACCACCATCACGATCGCCATCACCATGACCATCATTAACAACATCATCATTGCCATCACCACCATCATCATCATAATCATCATCATCATCATCATCGCCACCATGATCATCATCATAATCATCATCATGATCATCAACATCACCATCACCACAACCACCACCGCCGTCACCATCATGACCATCACAAACACAATCACCATTGCCATCACAATCATAATCATCCCTCCTCCTTCTCCCCCTCCTCTGCATCAGCCGGTGACGACGACGAGCCTCCTGGCACCGACTCTCCACGGCCACCCTCTGCACCGTGAAGCAGTCCGGTTGCCAGGATGGCGGAAGCCCCTCGAGGGCCCCCGCGAGGGGCCAGCGACGAGAGGGAGGGGGCGGCACCACCAATCATAGATCTGATAAAATCGTAGAATCGTGCAAACATCAAAACGGGAGATTCTTCGCCGTTTTCTGCCTCTGGGAGCCCTTAACAGGCCCCGGGACAGTCAGCAAAACGGCTCGGGAGGAAAAAATGGGTCCCGGGGATGGGCTGGGACTTCCAGGGGCCCCATACTGAAAAATCGAGGGGGTGGGCGTCCAAGAGGGGGGGCGCAAGACATGGCCGGCGGAATGTGCGCGGCCCAAGGGGGGGCTGGAGACGCACTGAAATGAGAAGCGGCGCCAGGAAATCTGGGGAGACATCATGGCCCCCGCCATGATACCCCTCCCTCGGCTAGGCGTAAGAGTGACCCTGGGTAAGAGTGACCTTTGGTGCGCAGCTCTTGGGGGCGCGAGGGAGCCAAACCCAAGGGCGGCGCCCTTAGGGCGCGGGCCGCTTATATCGCATCGCGCTCGGCGATCGGGGGGAGCCCGATGAGCCCGCACTAGAGGTCACTCCGGCGAAAGGTCACTCTTACGTGCAGTCGACTCCCCCCTCGTTATGACCCCCCCCTCTCTGCCGCCCCGGCCAACGCGCGCGGGAGCGCGCGGGCGGGGGAGAGGGGCAGGCGGGCGGAGGGGGGCATCGCGCTCTGATCATGCCGTCGCGCGCCCGCGCTGGCGGCGTCCACGGAGGCCGCGCGAGGCGTGCTTGGGACCAGCCGGGCGCTCTGCCGCGGCGCGCCGGAGAGCTCACATCTTCCCGGGCATCTTGGGCGCCTCTGAGGGGGCACAAGGACACACAAAGAGATAAGAACAGATCCCCGGTTCCCCCATTATTCATGTATATGTTTGTTGAGTTTCATCTTCCCCTCCACTCCCTATCTGTTCTCACATTCTCCTCGGAATCGACATCTGTTCGTGTCTGTGTGCTTCTTTTCCTCCTGAGCCTTGCTCTTGTTCTGCGCGCCGCCCTTCATGTCCTTGGCCTTCGGCGCCTTGCTGTCGGCCTTGCCCTTGGGCGCGGCAGCCTTCGGCTTGGTCGCCTTCGTGGCCTGACGCGCCTTGGCCTCCTTCGCCGCCTGCTCCTTCGCCTGCTGCCGCAGCTCGGGCTTCTGAGCCTTCTTCTTCTTGATGTCGTCGAGGGACATGCCGACGATGGCTTTCTGAAACTTTTGCGCCTTTCGGGTGCGCTTCTTCTGGTTCTCGTCGACCTTGCCCTTCTTGTTCATGCGCCGCCACGCCTGGGTCCAGCGCAGCCTCACCGGCTTGATCCTCTGGTGGTGCAGGGAGGCGACCTTGGAGCTGATGAAGAAGTGCACCTTGCCGTCTCTCGCCACAAACCGCTTGCCGCATCCTGGGTAAATGCGGTACTCGGTGTATGCGCACAGGTCTGTCTTGATGACCATTGTGGCGCGCTTGACCTCCTGTGCAGGGCGACAGTTCGGCTGCGGAGAGCCGCAGAACTCCTGAGCCAAGTATGGCTTTCACCGGAACGGCTTGAGCCCATAGGGCTACGGACATGAGAAGGCAGAGATGGAAGAAGAGGGAGGAGTATCGGGAAGGAGGAGGAGTGGAGGGAGGGAAGACGGGGGAGTACGGGAGAAAGGAGGAAGGCGCAGAGTGCGGAGGATGGGAAGCTGGGGCCGGTCAAAACGCTGGTCAGGACGGTGCCCGATCGGGGAGAGGGAGTGGACGAGGTGATGGACGAGGAGGAGGGAAAGGTTCTCTTGGAGGATGGGGGGGGACGACGATCAGGAGCAGGGGAGGACAGGCAGGAGGGGGAGGACGACAATGTATGGAGGGAAGGATGAGACATTCGAGTGGGAGGAACCCTGAGATCCCCGTGGGGCAACACACCGTGCGAGGGGTGTGCCGAAATGGGGCGGTGGTGCCATGCGGACCCTCCTACTGCAGCCTTCGGTGGAGCTCCCTATGGGGCCGCGAACAGTGTGAGGGGTGTGCCGAAATTGGTGGCGCGGACGCGGAGGGGGAGGAGGAGAAGGAGGAGGAAGGAGGAAGGAACGCGGGGCACCGTCTCTTCAAAACGAGGACCCAACACCACAGGATGATGGTTGGAAAAAACAGCTCTTCCAGGCGCGCCCAGCCGTTGTGACGAGGGAGCCACGTTCTGCCCCCCTGCTCGGCCAGAACCACTGCTGGGGCCGCCTCGGCCCCTCATCGGGCTCCAGCCGAGATCCCGTGCCCTGATTTTTTGGGCGTGGCTTAATGGGGGTGTCACAAATGGGGGGGTCAGAAACGGCCCCCTTTCGTGCCCCGTTCGGGCCCCTCCGGAGCCCCATGGGGGCTCGTTTGGGCACCGTTTGGGTACCTTTTCGGACCACCCTCGCCGCCCCCCCATTTGTGACCCCCCCATTACGCAACGCCCAAATCTTTGTCGGCACTGGGTTCCCGGAAGTAGCCCCCCCACCCTCCGCAGGGGCGGCGCCTCCTCCCGAGTGTCGTTCTCCGACAGCGCCGGCGAGGGCCCCCAGAGGACCAAAACGACCAACAACTGAAAAAAAAAAAAAAAAAAAAAAAAAACGCCCGAGCTTCTCACGCCGTGAGCATCCCCTGGGGCCCGCTCCGAGCCTCCCCCGCCCCACCCGCGCCACGCGCGCGGGGCCCGTCGAGTGCCCCCCATCCGCCTCGTCTTAACAATCCTGAGGCTCGCCGAGGGCCCCCCCGGGGCCGAAAACTACCGCAGGCCTCCGTGCTGTTTTCATTCGATGCGGTGGGTGCCTAGAGGCCTCCCAAATGGGCCCGGAGCAGATGGGGTCGGAGGACCGCATGACGCCGCATCGCCGATGCATCGCCAATGCATCGGCGATACACCCGCGACGTCGGCGACGTATCGGCGACGTCGGCGTGTAGAAAATCTGCCTCCGCATCGAGCCACATCGCCGATGCATCGGCGATGAGGCGCGATCTTCCGACCCCATCTACTCGGACCCCATCTGAGCGACGAGAAGAAACGGGCCTGACAGTCAACCCGAGGGCCTTGGAAGGCCATGTTGACGTTTCTCAAGTGGGGCTGGCCAGCGAAAGTGGCCAAGGATGGGCCGAAGGGGAAGGATGCAAGGGTAATGCGGGATGACGATTAATAAAAAATGGGAGAGAACGATTAAACAACTAGTTGTCTGCGATTTCCGCATAAGTTTCTGACTGGAGGAGAACGATTAAAAAATAGTTGTCCAGCCCGCGGCCTGTGTTTTCTAATCGTCATCCCGGGCGCCGCCGCGTGAACACGACCCCCGGTCATTGATTAATCGTCATCCTCCATTACGCAGGGTGACACAGCGACCTTATGTCGCGGCTTCCGCGGGCCACCAGCACGGCACGCCACATGGGAAACGAGGCGCCTGCGGGCGACCCTGTGCGGGCAGCCCGCCCGCGAGTGCTGGCGCAGTCGGACCCGCTTCCCGTGGCGCTTCCCGGCGAGGCCCAGGCCCAGACACGCGACGCCCTGATTTTGTTCATGGGACGCGGTCCCGTGAACAGTTTTTGATTCGCGGGTCGAGAGCGCACCTCTTCCGGTCGAAGCTGAGCGGGCCGCGCGAAGCTTGAGTTACCATTGAGGGGGAGGAAGGGGAGAGAGCGCAGCCTCACGGCGAGGCTGGGAGGAGGCACAGCCTCAGGATCAGGCGGTGCCGAACAACGGTCCCATGAACAGGCAAGAGGCGCGGCCCGCGAGGCACGGCGAGAGGCCGCGCCGCTCCCCCGCGCCGCTGCCGTGCGGTGCGGTCGCTTCCGCATGCCGCGGCCAGGGATGGCAACGACCACAGTGGTGCTGAGAGGTGGTGATTCGGATGACGACGGGTGCCGAAGACGAGGACGAGGACGACGACGAGGAAGTCCCGACGTCTGCCTCGGTCCTCGCTATCAGTTTTTCATCCTCTGTCCCTTTTTGTTACGGGCCCCGGGGCCCGGGGCGAGCCCCCCAGCGGCAGAACACTTCTAAAAACCTACCCATCCTGACTTTTTCACGATGCGGGCATGTCTGGGATCTGGGAGGCCTATATGACCCACCCCCACCAGCGCGTCGCGCGGGGGGCCCGACGACGACGACGACGACGACGACGACGACGACGACGACGACCACGACCACGACCACGACCACGACCACGACGACTGCGACGACCACGACCACGACGACCCGCGCGGCTCGCGCGGGCGGGCCCGCCTCTGCTGGCGCGCCACGGGTAACCAGCCTCGAACTTATCCCCATCCCGAAGATCGGCAATCCCGAGGCAAGGAAAATCTTGAGGATGCGCCCTTAGAAACGGAGGGAGCCCTTCATAAAGGCCCGAGGTAACAGGGCTGAACCTAAACGGTGTTGTTCGTTTTCGTTTTGTGTTCGCTTTCCCTCGCTTTGTATTCAATCCGGCTTTACCGCAAAACGAAGTCGAAACGAAAACGGCCCACGAAATCGCCAAAACACCGTTTAGGTCCACCCCTGCGAGGTAGCGTGATGCCAAATATACCGAGGGCGTGCAAGAGGGGGGCGTCCAAGAGGGGGAGTGGGGGCGCAAATCATGTCCGGCAGCACGTGCGCAGCCCGGGGGAGGGGGGGCCATGGACGGATTGAAATAGGAGGGAGCGCTATGACATGTGGAAAGATATCATGGCCCCGCCATGAGATCCCCCACCTACAGTCGGAACGTTTACCTGAGGAACCCTAAATAAGGAACGAGGCCCATTCTTCCCATACGTTGAAATTCGCTTCCCCATGGGAAACCCAAGGAAAACCAAAGGCAAACTGTGAAACAATCAAGGAACAGCGAGCCCCTCCCCAACGAAAAGGGTTCCTTCCTCAGCGCCCCGACTGCATCATGGCCCCGCCATGAGATCCCCCCACCTAGTCACCCCCCCCCCTCTTGGCCGCCCCCGAACAATCCCACGACAAACCCACGGCAAGCCCTGCGCCCAGCGCCGAAGCACACGAGGCTGGCACCGCGGCAAACCCCACGGCGAGCCCACCGCGCCCAAAGCGGCGATTGCCCCGGTGGCCGCGGCGCCCTCTCCAGACCGCCGAAGCCATGAGTTGTTAAAAACGTCGACCCCCCGGAGGTCTCGACCCATTCCTCGGGACTGGCTCTCCGTCCTGAGTCGTTTTCGGACGCTCCCGAGGCCCGGTAAGGGCCCCCCGAGGCTTATGTCGCTCCCATCGTACTTAAGGGCCACATCCCAGAAATAATTTCGAGCACCCGGAAAAGTATCGAAAGAGTGTCGAAAGAGTGTCGAAACAGTGTCGGACGAGTGTCCCCCAGGGCCCGGCATGAGAAAACCCTCCGGTTTCGGTACTCCCCTGGCGCTCGCAAAACTCCCTCTGGTGGTCGAGGCTAAAGCAGGCTGGAGCCTCAGAACCCGAGGCCGAACATCGCGAAAATGAAGGAGCCCCAGGACACAAATAAATACACACAAATTAAAAGATTCCCCATATTTTCCAATATTTTCTATGTTTTTGTCTTCCCCCCCACTTCCCATATTTTCCCATATTCTCCTGGGAGTCGACGAATAATTTTGTCTGTGTGTTTTTTCCCCTCCTGAGAAAGACGCCCGCCGTCGTGACTTTTGCCGTCGTGTCTCGGGGGGGGAGGGGGGGCGCCCGGGCCCCCGAGGCGCCAGGCCACGCGCCGGCACGCCACTGCGCGGCGCGGCACGAGCCGGACGCCCAACGGCACACGCTGGCCACCGCTCGGACACCCCTCTCCTGTGCATTTTTCGGTCTCGTGCGTGGCTTTTTCGCCAAACGATCAAGGTTTCTCCTCGATGGTCCTCGCCGAAGGGAAAATGCACACGTCCGAGCGATGCCGAGCACATGCTGTCCCAGAGCAGCAGCGGCCGCTGCTGGGCAGGCGGCCTCCTGCCTCGAGTGGGCGCAGGCCGCGGCGGCGCGGGCAGCGAGTCCTGTCCAAAAGGGGCAGGAGCTGCTGCTGGGCATTCGGCGGTGCACAAACCTCCCTTCAGTAAGCCTCCCCTCAGTGAAAGCGGCCTGGGGTCGAAACCGACGGACCTGGACCCGCAAAAGTGATGGCCGCGGCGCCCTCTCGCGAACCGAACACGGCCAATTCCTGAATCGACGTGTCAGGGCAGGAGGTCCATCGACCTCCGATGCTCAAGATGAACAAGGAACTGCTCTTGGGCATTGCACCCCTCCTTTCCGAACCCACTTCGGGGATCTTCTGACCACCCGGGTCAATCCAGACCCGGGTCAGCAAGAAACCAAAAACTGCAATGCAGGACAAACAAAAACTGCAACGCAGGTCTTCGCAAACCAGGGTCAGCCAATCTGCGCGGCCGCCTCGAAGCCACGAGCGGCTCGCTGACCCGGGTCAGCCAGAGAGGGTCTTCGCAGGATCCTGCAGGATCCGGTGCCCTGGCTGACCCCCGTCTGCACTGACCCCCGTCTCTTACCCAGACCCCCGACGTAATGATTTTTTCATTACGTCGACCCCCAAAGGTCTGGACCCTTTCCCCAGGACCGGCTTTGCATCCCGAGTCGTTTTTTGACGCTCCCGAGGCCCGGTGAGGGCCCCTCGGAGGCCGAAAATGAAGAGAAATCTCCCGTCATGATTTTTGTTCATTCCTCGAGGGGGTCTGGGCAGTGAGGCCCCGCCCACTTCGCTCGTGCAGAGCGCCGGGATCCTGCAGGATCTTCGCAGGATCTTGCAGGATCCGGCAGGATCCCGCAAGATCTTCGCAGGATCCGGCGGATCCGGCAGGATCCCGTAAGATCTTCGCAGCGCTCAGCCAGAGAGGGTCTTCGCAGGATCCTGCAGGATGCGGTGCCCTGGCTGACCCCCGTCTGCGCTGACCCCCGTCTCTTACCCAGACCCCCGACGTAATGTTTTTTTCATTACGTCGACCCCCAAAGGTCTGGACCCTTTCCCCAGGACCGGCTTTGCATCCCGAGTCGTTTCTTGACGCTCCCGAGGCCCGGTGAGGGCCCCTCGGAGGCCGAAAATCAAGAGAAACCTCCCGTCATGATTTTTGTTCATCACGCGAGGGGGTCTGGGCAGTGAGGCCCCGCCCACTTCGCTCGTGCAGAGCGCCGGGATGGGGACAGGCTCCGAGCTGGCGAGCGCGGCCGTGCCCCTCGCGCCGCCGCGCCTCGGCCCCCGCCCCGCCCCCGCCGCGGGGGGGGGGGGGGGGGCCGCCGCGGCCGGGGCGCCGGGGCGCGGCCTCGAGAGCAGGCCGAGGGGCGCGGCGGCGAGGCGGCACCTGGGAGGCCTCCTCTCGGGTCGGGCGGAAGGGGGGGATAGCAAAGAACCCAGACCCCCTCGAGTTATGAAAAATTCATGACGGAAGGTTTTCCTTCATTTTCGGCCTCCAGGGGCCCTCACCGGGCCTCGGGAGCGACAAAAAACGACTCAGGATGCAAAGCCGGTCATGGGGAAAGGGTCGGGACCTCTGGGGGTCGACGTAATGAAACAATCATTACGTCGGGGGTCTGGGTCTCGGATCGGGCGAAAGGGGGGGATAGCAAAGAAGGGGGGTTGAGAAGCAGCTCACGTAGCTGATTTTCCCGGCGCCTCCCGGCGCCGGAGGCGGCCATGTCTCGAGGAATGGGCCCCTCGGTGAGGCCGAAACCAGCTGCATGCAGCAAATTTCGTAACCCCCCCGTTCGGCCGGCCCGAGAGGGGCCGCCGCGGCCGGAGCGCCGGGGCGCGGCCTCGAGGGCAGGCCGAGGGGCGCGGCGGCCAGGCAGTACCCGGGAGGCCTCCGTCGGGAGCGGCCAGGCCCTGACCTTCCAGGAGGGCTAAAAAATAGCACCCGACCTAAAAACCGATCCCAGAGCTATTCTACGTCTTGGTTCTAGGCTGTTTCGTTTAGCTTTCTAGTTTTTTAGGCCTCCGGTGCTAAAAAATAGCTCTCTGGAAGGTCAGGGGGAGGGGGGTGTCCAAGAGGAGGGGGAGGGCACATCATGGCCGGCGGCACGTGCGCGGCCCAGCGGGGGGGCTGGGGGCGTACTGAGACAAGAAGAGGCGCCGTGCAGTCTGGGAAATGTCGTGGCCCCCGCCATGATATCCAGCCCCCCCTAGTCATCACCCCCCTCTTTCCCTGACCTTCCAGGAGGGCTAAAAAATAGCACCCGACCTAAAAACCGATCCCAGAGCTATTCTACGTCTTGGTTTTAGGCTGTTTCGTTTAGCTTTCTAGTCTTTTAGGCCTCCGGTGCTAAAAAATAGCTCTCTGGAGATGTCAGGGGGCGGGGGGTGTCCAAGAGGAGGGGGAGGGCACATCATGGCCGGCGGCACGTGCGCGGCCCAGCGGGGGGGCCGGGGGCGTACTGAGACGAGAAGAGGCGCCGTGCAGTCTGGGAAATGTCGTGGCCCCCGCCATGATATCCAGCCCCCCCTAGTCCCCTGACCTTCCAGAGAGCTATTTTTTAGCACTGGAGACCTAAAAACCTAAAAAACTAAACGAAACAGCCTAAAACCAAGACGTAGAATAGCTCTGGGATAGGTTTTTAGGTCGGGTGCTATTTTTTAGCCCTCCTGGAAGGTCAGGGTACTGCGACCCCATCTGGGAGGCTTAGAACCAGGCCCTGGCGCCGATGCATCGGCGATGCGGCGCGATCCTCCTACCCCATCTGCCGCGACCCCATCTGGGAGGCTTAGAACCAGGCCCTGGAGGCCTCCATGGCGGCGCGCAGAGGGGGGTAGGGGGAGGGGGAAGGCTTCTCAGAAGGAGGCTGCTTCTTACATCTACAGACAAGGCCCGCGCTTTCTGAGAAGCAGCCTCCTTCCAAACAGCCCTTCCCTCCCCCTACCCCCTCTGCGCGTGGCCGTCCTCATGTAGTCCCAAAACTGCTCGCGTCGTTCCCAAATCAGGGCGGGGGGTCCTAGTTTTCGGCCCCTGGGGGCCCTCGTCGGGCAAGCCGCCAAAAAACGATTCAGGAAAAGCCAGCCGCGGGGCAAGGGTCGGGACTTCTGGGACCGCGCATTGAAAAAACAATACGTCGCACGTCTGGGGAGAGGGTCCCAGACATCTTCGCGTTGTGACGAATCCGCCGGCCCCTTGGGGTCTACGGCGTGTGGGACTGCTGCCCCTCCCCGGGCGGGTCTGTCTGGCCAGTTCGGGAGGGCTCCAGGCGAAATGGTCGACACCTCCGGCAGCCTCAGAAATGCGAATAGACGGCTTCTGACGGCTTTGCACTGGCTCCAACGGGTTCCGAAACGACCCCTGATGGCACCCAGTCGCCCTCCAATGGCTTCGGAACAGCCCACGAAGCCTCTAAGACGCCTCCAAAAGACCCCCCACGAGGGCCCACCCACAGGCCGAAATACGCCCATCCCCCAAAGGAGAACTGACATGTTTGGCAAAATGCGTCAGGGGCCCAAACCAGCAACCCGAGACGGGCAAAAAGGTCTCCAAAACGTCCCTACGACGGCTCAAGGCGGCCCTGGGACGGCCCAAGAGACGCCCAAAATAGTCCAAAAGGACCCCGAGACGGGTTCAAGACCACTCAAGACGGCGCAGCCCGCCAGCTGCCGTTGATGGTCCAGGAGGGCCTCCAGGTGCCGTAGACGCCCCAAGACAATCCCCAAAGGACCCGCCACAAGCGCCCCAGCGAGCGAAAATTCGCTCATGCCTAGAATGAAAGCTGGCACCTTTGGCAAACTGCGTCAGAGGCCCTGGCCAGCGACCAAAGACGGGCCGCAATGCCTCCAGGACAGCCCCGCGACGGCCCCAGGTGGCCCAGGGGCGGCCCAAGAGACGCCCAGGACAGCCCCCTAGAGATCCGATGGCGTGATTTTTTCCATGCGCGGTCCCCGGAAGTCTCGACCCATTCCCCAGGACCGGCTTTTCATCCCGAGTCGTTTTTTGACAATCCCGAGGCCCGGCGAGGGCCCCTGGGGGCCGAAATTTGCGAAACAACTCCGTCCTGATGTTTTCAATACGGTGGATCTCTGGGCCAGGAAGACACCGAGAAGGGCCCAACGCCGCCCAAGAGATTGCCCCCATGACGGCCCAGCACGGGCCCCACCCAGCCCAAGAGGGCCCCAACGCGGCCCGCCACGCGCCGCACGCAGCCCAAGAGGGCCCCGACAAACGACCCTGCAGTCGAAACGCTGTCGCAAGGAACCCTAAGAAAGGAACGAGGCCCCTTTTTTCCAGGAGTTGAACCTCGATCTCGCATAGAACGCCTAAGGAGAACCTCGGACCACCCTTCTTTTCCATGAGTGAAACCTCGATCTCGCATAGAACGCCCAAGGAGAACCTAAGACAAGCTGTAAAGAAATCAAGGAGCACTGAGCCCCTCCCCAGCGAAAAGGGTTCCCTTTTCAGCGGCCCGAATGTGCACGATCCCAGATGGCACCCACCGTCGTACAGAAATTGCTCCCGCACCCGCCTACGGCGACCTCCGATCGTCTTTCCTGTGATTCCGCGCGCATGCCTGCGTGCGGCAGCCATCGTGGCACAAGCAAAACAGGCGAAACTCTTGTGTTCGGACTTCCCTGCTACAACAAGCGTCGTTCAGACGCGCGCGCGCGAGCGCTCATCCTTCCACCGCGCACGCCAGCCCACGGCCCGCGGAGTGGGTTCGAGGAGGAGCAGGAAGAAAAAAGTAGCAGGAGGAAGAGGAGGAGGAACGGGAAGAAGAAGAGGAGAAAGAGGAAAAGGGGGAACGGGAGAAAGAGGAGGAGGAGGACAAGGAGCGTGAGGATCTTGATGGTGATGGTGATGGCGATGGTGATGATAATGTCGATAATAACAATGATGATGATGACGGTGCGGATGATGGCGATGCTGATACTGATGCTGATGACGGCGACGTTGATGATGGTAGTGATGCTGGTTGTGTTGATGTTGTTGGTGGCAATGATGGTGATGATGTTGGTGATGATGATGGCGGTGTGATGAGGTGGGGTGCCCCCCCTGATGGCCAAAACTCTTTCCAGTGCAACTGTTCAGATGCATGTTTGTTGTGGGCAAGCTCGAGCTTCATATATAATAAGCGGTGCCAGGATCGCACACGACGACCCCATGTTGGAGTTATTGGTCCGAATTAAGCACAAGATGGTGCGCGGGAGCGCGTGCTTGACTGGGTGCGGAGCAAGAACGGCCATGGAACGGAGAAAACCAGTACGTTGCAAACAACTGGTAAGTCGAGTGTATCCCTGATCGCCAGAACTCTTTACAACGCAGCTGTTCATATACATGTTTGTTGTGAGTAAGCTCGAGCTTCCTATATTGAGCGGTGCCAATAACACCCGCGACGACCGTGCCTTGCCCCTACCTGGCACCCGGCCGCTTCATGTCAGAAACAATTTGCGCTGTAAAAGCTCTCAGCGACCTTGGAGGTTCCCAAGAAATCCGCGAGCAGAACAATGTGGCGAGCCGCGACGACAGGTGCCCATAGGGAGTCGCGCGCGGGGGCTCGGCCGCGGCGCGCCCACAAGGGCCGCCGTCGTTGGCGGGAAAGCAGCAACGGGGGGGGGGGTACATGAACAAAAAAAACGAGTGCCCAGAGGTTATGATGATTCGGTCGGGCCTGGCCGAACCTACATGGCGGCGCTAAACAACGTCTCCCATCGCAAATGTTCGCTAGCTGGTCAACAATGGCGGATTGCGCGCGAGCGCATTTGCCAAGGAATCTTGCGAGGCAAGGACAGGATATGCTCAGACACTCACAGGCGAGGTGGGCCAAGGCTAAGCTACACTATTGCTCGCCGATTCTGGGCAATATGAAAACCGCGCCGCGGATGCACTGGGGTGAGATCCAGCCCGCCAGGCAGCGGAACACCGCGGCGTCAGCCAGCAACGACACATGTGTCCAAAAACTCTGGCCAACGCTGGTGGAATCCTCGGCTCTGGTCACCGCTCCCGCTCGGGAGCCGACCTCGAGCAGCGCTTTCCCGGGCGCCTGGCGGCAGGCGCGGGCAAGCCCGCGAAAGGCCGCGCGAACGCCAAGTCGCTCTCCCCCGCGAAGGTCGGCATCTGAGGACGGACCTGCTCGCCGAGGATGCGGCTGATCTCGCTCTCGACCGTCTCGGACCACGCCGTCGCGCGCTCGTCGATCTCCTCGAGCTCGGCAAGGCAGCGGGCGCGCCTCGAGCGCCTGGCGGCGCCCTGGGCGCTGGCGCGTCGCAGCCGCGCCCGCGGCTCCTCGAGGCCCGCGGGCCCCGCGGCGGCGGCGCGGGGCGCGGCCGAGCGGCGCGGCTGATAGGGGATCGCGTCGGGGGCTCGTGGCATCAGCGACAGTCGGCGACGAAACTGGCGGTTGAACGTCACGGCGTCGAACGACCAGAGGGGCGCGCCAGCAGGCCGAGCGGCGCGGATGCGCCTCAGGAGTGCGCTTCCGCCGCCGCGCCAGTCCTCCGCTCGCAGCAGCGCCCCCTCGCCCTGGCCGGGCGTCTTGCCCTGGGTTGAGCCTTCGATCGGGCGCGGCAACAGAGCCCGTCGCGGGGCATCCCCGCGACCTGGCCCCGCCAGCGCGGAGGTCGCCATGTTCGCGAGGTCGCTCGGGGAGCGGATCGCGCCGCCCCGCGCCAGCGCCGTCGCTCCCGCCCGCTCGAAGTCGCCCTCCAGCGCCGCGATGCCGCTCGTCGCCCGCGGGGGCGCTTGCCGACGGGCACCCCCATCGAGTGCGCTCGAAAGCCTGAGAGCGCGGCGCGGGCCAGCGGCGGCCCCCCGTCGTGCTTGGGCCTCGGCGCGCGCGGTAGTCCGCACTGCACCGGGGCCAGTGGCCGCGAGCTTGTCTCCGCCAGCACGCCGCCCCAGAATGTCTCGCCCAAGTCGGCCGCCAGAAATGCGTCGAAGCAGCTGACCCCCGCGTTGCTCAACGATGGCAGCTGCGCCGACTCAAGGAAGCCGGGCGCGTGCCTGTCGAACTTCTGGCGCCTCAGCTGGGCTCGGTTGGCCTTCTGGCGCGCCAGCTCTGGCCGCCCCGCTGCCTTCGCTCGAACTGGGCGAGGAGCTCCGGCCGTCGCCTGCAGCGGTGAGACCAGCGCGCTGGCTGCCGCCACGGCCGCCCGCGCTGGCTGAGTTGGAAGCACCGGCAGCGGCCTCTTCTCCAGGATTCCAGAGATCGCGGCGTCGCCGTCAGAGGAGGCCGAGGGGGTGCTCACACTTGTCTCGCCTGGCCTTCTCGACAGCAGCCCCCCGAGAGACGGGGCCCAGCCGCGCCAACACTGCGCAGGTCTGAAGCGAAAGGTTCGGGGCCCGAAGCGACGGTGCGAGAGCCCCTGTCGGAGGCATTCCAGTCCGACGGCAGCCAACGGACGGCCGCGGAGATGTCGCCGCTTGATCAAAGGCGAGGCTGAGCGGCCATTTTCGACTCCCAGCAATTAAGATAAGTTGTCGTTCGACAGCAGATACAGCAGGCCTCTCGTGCGCAGAGCACGCACCCTGCGGCGGACACCTAGAGACAGCGCGCGACCCCCCTGCCTCAAGGCGTTCCCCCCGCGAGCCCATCGGCTGAAGGTCACGTTCCACCACGAGCTCATAGGGGAGAAGATGTCCGACGGCACCGTCGCGAAACTGCGAGCGCCGGCGCGGTCGGGCGTCGCGTCGCCAAGGGGCGCTGGGCCAGGGGCAGGCGCGGCCGGCGAGGTGGCCGAGGCCGCCGCCGTCGTAGCCGCGCAACCCATTGGGCCCAGCGCCGCCCTCGGGCGCGCCATCCTCCACGTCGAGCACGCCGCGGGCGAGAGCGAAGTCCCGAGCGTCGACGGCTCCCTCGACCCCGCGCCCCCACTTCTCGCGTGCCCGACCGGCCTCCAGCAACGGCGCCGCGTCCAGCTCCCGCTCTGCCACGCCGTTGCTGCCGAACAAGCTCTCGAAAGGGCCCAGGTCGCCCGCGCCGGCTTCGGCGGAGTAGGCCACGCCGGCGATGGGCCGCGCCGCGTCGCAGTAGGCGAAGGGCGCCAAAGCTGCGGCTGCGCGCGGCTTGCGGATCACCACCGGCCAAAGCCGCAAGCGGTTGTCACCCGCTCGCCCGACGAATCGATGCGCAGACTTGAAGATGCACAACAGAAGCCGACGTAAGAGAGCAGCCCAGTTGAAGCGCCCGACGAGGCCCGCCAGCTCGGAGCCCGAAGCGCGCCGCTGCGAAGCCTGACAGAGCAGCGCCTGGCGGATATTCCACGTCCGAGAGCGTCCAAGCGAGATTCGCAAACGCTCGCGGTCGAAGATCAGCCCCGTGAACTTCTGATCCTGGCACATAGGCCCGCGTCGTTGAGCGCGCCATAGACCGACTCGCGCCGCGACGCCACCTCGTCGCACTTGGAGCCGATGGTCGCCGCGCCGTCGACGAAGGCCGCGGCGACGGGCTCAGTTTCGAGGTCGGGCATCACCTTCTTGTCGTGCACGATCCTGGCGTCGCTGAAACCGACTGTCTTAAGCATTCCCTTAACGGCATGCCGGCAGAATGAAGAAACTCCAATTCCATCCCATAGGAAGCGCCTTGCGACACGAGAACTCTTGCGTGAAACAATATGGTCGAGCACGCCCCGTGGCAGGACCCATGCGAGCGCGGCTCGATCGATGCTCGGAAGGACCATTAGCTCACCGAGACCAGGAGGCGCAAGGAACCGAAAGAAAGGACGCCTCGATGTCACACTGGCTGAGACGCAGGTTGCTGTCGCGAGGCGCGCGAAGACTCTGTCGGCTCCACGCGGTCGGTAAATCGGCGACATCCGGTTCGAAAAAGGCGCGGTTGACCCTTGCCGCTCCCGTCCCGCTTGCCGACGAAGAACGGCGCCAACGTGCGCTTGCGCTGTGAGATGTAATAAATCATGTCAGCTCGGTACCGGTTATGCAAAATCCGCCGGCCCCCTTTTGGGGCCACCAGGCTGTAGGAGCGGGATTCGCAGTTTCCTGTGCCAGTTGTAGCTTGTAGTTTCCAGTGTTACAGTTCTGCTTATTGCTGGTTACTGTAACTAGTTGATTGACCGCGCGAGGGGGGGGGAGGCCCAAACGGGCTTTTTAGCACCCCCTGGGCGCGTTGTCTGAATTGCTGGGGGGGCTCGAAATCGACACCCCTCACGCAGATCCGCGGGGTCAGGGTCCAAAAACACATGGGATTTGCCACATTTCTGAAATTCGGTGCCACCCCTCACGCAGATCCGCGGGGTCAGGGTCCAAAAACACAGGGATTTGCCACATTTCTGAAATTCGGTGCCACCCCTCACGCAAATCCGCGGGGTCAGGGTCCAAAAACACATGGGATTTGCCACATTTCTGAAATTCGGTGCCACCCCTCACGCAGATCCGCGGGGTCAGGGTCCAAAAACACAAGGGATTTGCCACATTTCTGAAATTCGGTGCCACCCCTCACGCAGATCCGCGGGGTCAGGGTCCAAAAACACAGGGGATTTGCCACATTTCTGAAATTCGGTGCCACCCCTCACGCAGATCCGCGGGGTCAGGGTCCAAAAACACAGGGATTTGCCACATTTCTGAAATTCGGTGCCACCCCTCACGC
>CAUYUJ010017115.1:573760-628760 GCA_963575745.1 Prorocentrum cordatum | reverse complement strand
CCCGTTGCGACCCGGCTCCATCTACTGCAAATTATCCCGGCAAAGCAACCTAACAGCGATATGTAGAAGCATATATGAAAGCATTCCCCTTAAGATGCACATGAAAATCCAGTTGTAGAATTCTGCTGTTCTCGCAGTCGTAGTCGCATTCGCGATGACAGTCGCAGCGGCAACGGCAGTCGCAGTCACAGCCTCAGGCTCAGCCTGCCTCAGCCTCAGCCTCAGCCTGCCTCAGCCTCAGCCTGCCTCAGCCTCAGCCTCAGCCTGCTTCAGCCTCAGCCTCAGTCTGCCTTCAGCCTCGGCCTCAGCCTCAGCCTGCCTCAGACTCAGCCTGCATCAGCCTCAACCTCAGCCTCAGCCTGCCTCAGCATCAGCCTGCTTCAGCCTCAGCCTCAGCCTGCCTCGGCCTCAGCCTCAGTCTGCTTCAGCCTCAGCCTCAGTCTGCCTTCAGCCTCGGCCTCAGCCTCAGCCTGCTTGAGCCTCAGCCTGCCTCGGCCGCAGCATCAGCCTGCCCCAGCATTCAAAATGTTGCCCAGGAATGGAGTCCTGGGAACTAGAAGAACACGAAGTGGCCTACAGTTGGCTCCGGGCATTCAAAATCATGCCCAGGAATGGAGTTCTGGGAACTTGAAGAGCACAAAGTGGCCTACAGTTGGCTCCGGGCATCCAAAATGTGGCCCGCGAGTGGAGTTCTGGGAAATCGAAGAGCACGAAGTGGCCTACGGTTGGCTCCGGGCATCCAAAATGTGGCCCGGGAGTGGAGTTCTGGGAAGTCGAAGAGCACGAAGTGGCCTACAGTTGGCTCCGGGCATCCAAAATGTGGCCCGGAAATGGAATTCTGGGAGCACCAAGAGCGATTTTGCGAGGATGTCCAAAGCGATTTTGGTTTCGGCGGCAGCCTCTCCGGGTCCCGCCCAGACCCCCCTGAGGAGTCATGATGCTCTCTTTTGAAACCACTAGAAACCTATCAGCAAGAGCTGTTAGGTAAAAGTAGCATTTGCTGAGCATGCGTGCAGAATCTCTAATATTTTACCATACAAAGTGCCCCGCCCCCGTTGCGAGCCGATCCATCTATTCCAAAAAATAGTATTTGCTGCGCATGCGTGCCGACGCCTGGTAGCCAGACGAAGGATGGCCGGACGAAACTATTCAAGCGCCAGCGCACGAATGCCACAGTGCCGGGTCCTCAGCAGGTCTCGGCTGCTGCGACCGCTCTATACGAGTGGATCCAGAAGAAGCCCTCCGACCTGAAGTTCCTCATGCTGACGTTCGGTGCGAATGGGCTATCGCACAACGCCCAGGTGTACGAGAAGTGCCTTCGGTCGCACGTCGCGCAGAAGTCTCTGGACATGGGTGCCTTCGTGTCTATGATGCTCAAGCGCTTTGAGGGCGTGCTGGCGTCTACGTCGTCGGGGAGCGCCGGTGAGCTGATGGCGTTCAAGGCGTAGACGGGCCTGTGCTATGCTCAGATGTGTCTTGTTTATTCGGGACTGTTCCCGAGTAGGCAGGGCTATGCAGACGAGGGTTTGTACTCTGGTGGTCTGCATTGACAGAGCTCATCGTATTAACTACCAATCTCTTGCACAAACAACGACTGTGCTCATACTCTCTTTTCTCCCCATTCTCGTCTCGTATTGCTATATCCATTTTGACTGATAGGCTCATGCTCATGATTCCTGCAGTCGTGCTATCAACCATTGGAACCAGATTTCTCACCGCGTCTGCCTATGTGCCAGCATCACCGTTTTCTTGACAGTGTTTGCATCCTCGCTGGCGTCAGTCCTCTGCGCCTCTCCCTGCTGCGTGTGTTCTCCGCTGCACAGCGGCCTGTTTGGGGTCCACGCCTATTCACGTATTCGGGAACGTGTCCGGGTTCCGTACTTCCAGTTGTACTAGTGACGCCTTCTACTTGTTGGCTGCTCCTGCTGCAGTGCTATCCCGCCACCGTGCTATAGCATGGCATTGCCCAGCATGGGTCCCCGAAAAGTGGGCTCTCCTATGTGCGCGTCGTTTTCTACTGTTACTTGCCCTACGCCTATCCTGCCACTGTGCTATAGCATGGCGTAGCACAGCATGGGTCCCAAAAAGTGGGGACCCCTATGTGCGCGTTGTCTTTTACCGTTGCTTGCCCTAGGCGTATCCCGCCACTGTGATGTAGCATGGCATAGCTCAGCATGGGTCCCCAAAAAGTGGGGAGTCCTATGTGTTGTCTTTTATTGTATTTGTCCTAGGCCTATCCCGCCACTGTGCTATACCATGGCATAGCACAGCATGGGCCCCCCCAAAGTGGGGACCCCTTTGTGCGCGTTGTCTGGTACTGTAACTTGCCCCAGGCCTACACCGCCACTGTGCTGTGGCATGGCATAACGTAGCATGGGTCTTCAAAAAGTTGGGACCTCTATGTGCGCGTCGTCTTTCACTGTTACTTGCCCTAGACCTATTCTGGCACTGTGCTATAGCATGGCATAGCAAAGCATGTGTCACCAAAAAGTGGGGAGCCCCATGTGCGCGTCGTCTCTTCACTGTTACTTGCCCTAGGCCTATCCCGCCACTGTGATACAGCATGGCATAGCATAGCACAGCATGGCTCCCCCAAAAAAGGCATTCGCCGATGCAGCCTTTTCGGATCGAGAGTTCGGGTGTCCCAGGTGGGCAGAGATTCTCGTTCTATAGAGCGTTCCGAGGATCGTTCTCACTGACTGCGAATGTCCCAGCCCGCGAATCCCATGCCGCGCTGGGTTCCCATGGCGAACGTTGACTCGTCCGCTATGCTCATCGCGTTCATCACCTGGTACCGGCGGCAGAGCCCCCCGGGTCGCATATTCTGTGCCATGGGCACGCACCTGATCATGACGCAGGTCTGGCATGGAGCCATTGGCTCGGTCACCGACTCCGAATGGGTCGAGGATCACTATATTCCTCTTCAGCGAGTGCTTTGTGGTGGTATACTTTGCAGGCGTTGCCGATCTCATGGGGGCAATTCTATTCTCCCAAATGGTTACATCTTTCGCTGGTTCAGCCCTCTGTGGGAGTCGCTGTACATGAGCCTCAGGAACCCACTCCTGAACTCGTGGGTTCCAGCGGATGGGCTTCTGTACGATGATCCTGCCGCGGGCGCCGACTATCGTGGCGGCGTTGCGCGGGGCCAGAATGGGCATTGCCTGGTTCCGCGTTACAGGTGGGCCCACACCGCCGCTATCATGGGCATCGAGCCACCTGATGAATTGGACTATGCTCTGGACCTTACATTGGACATTGCATTGGACCATGCCTTGAATCACGCCACGAACTACGCGTTGGAAGCAGCCGTGGATCCTCTCTTTGAAGAGGCGGGCGCTGGCGACCCGCAGGCCTGATCCGTCCAGCGGATGAGCAGTCAGGGCTGTTTCAATGAGTCCACTTGGTCTCTTTTTCCTGCCGCGCAGTTCCGCTTGCGTGTGTCGCAGAGAAGGTGCTGCTTCTATGCCTCGCCTTCGTGTTCGTGGTTGTACTTTCGCGAGTCATGTTACGTGTTACGGTATTGCAGGACAGATTGATCCCTAGCAAGCGGGGCCTGACTATCCCTGATCGTAAGTGTCAGGGTCGCGATCTGCGCATGCTGGGACCTTCTCTGTGCGGGTATGTATTCGCGTGGCCTGGGAACTATGGAAACAAAAAAAGGAGCCCAGACTCTGTGCTGAAGCGTGTCTTAACCATCCAGTTTGTTCTGAGTGTCCCGACTGAACTTGCCACACTGTGCCTATCCAGTCGCACTGTTCGTTATGCATTGAGTTGCATTTCGGGGTTTCCTCTACGACTGGATTCGGGCTACCAACCAGGGGCGCTATCCCGCCACCGCGCTACAGCATGGCATAGCACCGCATGGGCCCCCACAAAGTGGGGACCCCTATGCGCGCGTTGCCTCTTTATCTCTACTTGCCCCATGCCTTTCCCGCCACCGTGCTATGGCATGGCACAGCTCGGCATGGGTTCCCCCCAAGGTGGGGACTCCTAGGTGCGCGTTGTCTTTTACTCCTTCCTATCCCAGGCCTATCCCGCCACCGGGCTTTAGCATGGCATAGCACATCATGGGTCCCCAAACGTAGGCTCCTCCCGCCGGACCCGACCCGTCCCGTCCGTTGGGGTCCGCCTGCCCGACTCTTCCCGCCCGTTAGAGCACTCGCGTGCCAACTGGATCGCACATCCGTCGTCGCCGTCGCCGTCGTCGTCGTCGACGTTGTATTCGATGTGGTTATAACGAGGGGAGAGATGATCTTTATGGTGGGGTGGCTTGCGAGCGGGAGTGACGGCCACCGCAGGTGGGTTCGCGGTCAAGATGTAATCGTGGCCAAGCCTGGTCGACCCTAAACCCTAACCCCTTAACCCCTAACCCGCCCCCCTACCCTAACCCTAACCCCGACCGCAACCCGAACCCCTAAACCCGAATACCCTCACCCGAACCCTAACCCGTACACTAATCCCAATCCGACCCCTTACGCCAAACCCGAGCCCTAACCGTAACCAGAATCCCCGGCCCTAGCCCTAGGAACTAACCCTAACTTCTAAACCCGACCCTGAACCCTTAACCGTGACCCTGATCCCTAACCCTTACCACAAGCTCTCATCCAAACCCCGAAACCCTAACTCAACCACCCAGCCCTGCCCGAACCCCTAGGCTTCACCCGAACCCCCACCTTAAACCCGAACCCTAATCTGCCTCCTAACCCCTAGCTCCGCACCAAACCCTGACCCTAATCCCTAGCCCAACCCTGACCCCTGAGCCCCGCCCTAGCCCCTAAGCCTAACCCTGACCTCTGATATTAACCCCAAGAACTAAAAGCCGATACAGATATACAGTACATCCTAAAATGCCTTCAAGCGCCCCTACGCCGCCACTTCCGACCCCCCCCCCCCATCTGGGCGCACCCCTCGCGCAGATCCGTCGCCCGATGCTCCAGGGATGGCGACCGCGTCGAGCAAGGCCACGCATCGCCAAGGCATCGGCAAATGGCTGTTCAGTTGGGGCGGGGGGCTACCCTTTGCGTCTCTTCGCGCGCGCGCGCGCGGGTCGCATCGCCCATGCATCGGCCTTCGCGCGTCGCCTCACGGTGCCGAGGATACAAACATTAAGTCTCTTTCGCCAAGCAACGAACCACCCCGCGCACTACATGTCAACCTGATCTATGCAACGCCGGGGCGCCGACAAGGGGCCGCGGGGAGCTCGTGGCGTCGCGTCGCGCGCGCGCTGCACGTCGCCCTTGCAGCGGCTTTCGCGCGCCGCGCCGCGACCCCGGGGATGCACATGCGATTCCCTGTCCTCGAGGCAACGAGCTATCCTGCGCGCCCTGCGCAGCCGCCCCATGCAATATCACCGCCGCTGGGCGGCGCCCCTGCCGCGCACAGGGGCTCGCGTCCACGCGCGCTGCTTCGCATCGCGTCGGCGCGCGCGGGCCGCGTCGCCGTTGCAGCGACCCTTTCGAAGCCACTCCGTGCAATCTCACCGCCGCTGGGCAGCGTCCCTGCGACCCACAGGGACTCGCGTCGATATGCGTTGTTCATCAAATCGCGTCATCGCGCGCGCGGGCCGCGTCGCTGTTGCAGCGACTTCCCAGAAATCTTTACGCGACTGTGTAGTCGTCGTCGTCGTCGTCGTCGTCGTCGTCGTCGTCGTTTTAAGATCAATATCGTCTTCTTCGTCGTCGATGTCGTCGTCGTCGTTTGGAAATCACATGTCTTGGGTCATGGGTGGTGGGTGGGGCGCGTCCAACAAGCTCCCACATTTGGCTAGTGGGCCCTGACCCTAAACCCTAAACAAGATTATAACTCCCACCCGAACCCTGCCTGACCTCTACCCTAACCAACCGAAATCCGAGCCTCCAGCGCCCTGGAGCGAGAGAGGCCCCCCACCTGCCTCCCCCCCCCCCCCCCCCCCCCCCCCCCCCCCTCGCCTCCTTACCCTGCCAAAAGGGAGAAGGGGGGGGTCTGAAATCGCACCCCCTCCCCCCCCCCATGTCCCGCGCCAGGGGGGGGGGGGCGGGGGTCCGAAGACGCCCCGCCCCCTGAAGGGGGAAGGGTGAAGGGGGGGGGTCTGGGAGCGCCCCCCCCCCCCCCCCCCCTCCCTTTTCAAGTGCGAGGTGATCCACTGGCGCTCTTTCGCAATCGCGCATCGAGTCGACGCCGGCGACCTGGGCCGCCGAGAGCTCGACGAGACCGTCGCCGCCCGCCCGCCCGCTGAGAAAGTGGAGCTCCGACAGCGCTTCGCAGGTCCGCAGCCCGACACTCAGCTGCTGACTTCCTCGGCTCCGACCGCTCCTGCGCATTTGAAGAGCACGGAGCGTGGTTGCGCCGCTCGAAGCGCGTAGTCGCGAGGTCCAAGGGGATCGGCAACGCGCCCCGCTGGACCACCATGGAAAAACGAATCCCGGGGTTTCGCCCCCCCGGCCCCGCCGGCACCCGCGCCTCGGCCACCTCCCATCGGGTTGCCCTTCGGCGCGGCTGTCAGCTGCTTCTTCAAGTTCTCGGTCTCCGCTTTCTGCCTCTCCACGGCGCTCTGCATGCTCGACAAGCGGGACTGGCTAGCCCCGCCCATCGCACCGCTGTCGCCTCGGGGCGCGAGGCACTCCTCCTTCAACTTCCTGCGCCCCTTGAGAACGGTGCTCTCATTGTGCAGCTCGTCGGTCGCGAACGCGAGGAGGGCTGGCGCGATGCGCGCCAGCCCGCGCGTCGCGCCCGCCCCGAGGTGCAGGTGGGGGCCCCCCAACACTTCATCGCCCCGCGACGTCGTCAACGCTCGGTCGCGATGGCGGCGCCCGGCCATGTGGGGGCGGCGGCGCACCAGCTCCGCGCAAGCCAGCTCGCTCGCATTAAGCAGGTCGAAGGTGAGCTGCAGGTGCATGGTGCGACAGCACAGCTCATGGACCGATACATTATGATCGATGCTGGCGAGCCGCGTCCCAGCCATGAGCTTCGCATGGCGCGAGCGGAACGTGACGTCATTCTCTCTCGCGGACTCACACACCCACTCGACGGTCATGGGCCCGCTGGCGGGGAAGAAGTCCCAGTGGCTCTCGGTCAAATCAAAGACTGCCTCGCGCAAACGAAGAAGCCGCTGGTGAGGGGTGGAGCGGAGCGCCAGCACTCGAGCGTCAAGCTAACCTCCGCCGTCGGACGGCAGCGCGCGCACAAACATGCTCCGACCCCCCGCCTTGGCGAGGCCGAATCCCGAACAGATCACGAAAATGTCGAAACCCGCTTCGTTTATCGCACCCTTACCGAGGCCGTCGCTGGTGGCCCGGCTCTGCCGCTGGGACGGGGAAGCGTCGGGAGGCGTCCCGCGCCCGTGCGCCCACTCACTCGGAATCTTCATCGAGGCCGAGACCGATACGGAGGGTCTCGCCTGGGGCTGCAGAGCTGGCGCCTCCTCCTCGGGTTCCACCACCGCCGTCGAGGTCGCCAGGCCGTCTCTGATCACGTCGTCGAGCGAGCGCACCATAGCAAAGTGCATCGCCAACGAGAACTCCGCTGTCGTCATCTGCCAGTCGCGGCCGTAGACTCCCAAACCTGCTGGATGGGATCCCTCGCGACTGGATGGCTGGCGCCGGTCGGTCACATCGAAAGGCACGGTAATTCGCGGCGCCTGGTCCGTCAGCTCGTGTGGGTAGTCGTCCCCGTCTGGTGCCGCCACGTACCATACTCGGCCATCCTCCGAGGCTTTCTCCGCAGGTGGTTCCCCAGTAGTCTCTTGATACTCCGCCTCGGTACAGCGCGCGAAGGCCACCCTCGCCTGGAGAGACTCGCCAGCGCACCACTGGATCTCGAACCGCTGGCCCGCCCGAGCGCGGAAAGACATACCGTCCAAAGAAAAAGCCCACGATCGTGCAGACCAGGCCGAGCGACCAGGTGTCACGGCGCAAAGACCCGAAGATCTGGAGAGCCAGAGCACACTCTGAAGCGTCACCAAAAGGTACCCAGCAGCACGCCCCAGACTGTCTCGGAGGAGATCCACTTCGACGCTCGGGCGAGACCCGCGGCGGCAGACGCCCATGGCATGAAGCGGCCAATGGATTCGTTTGTGTTTGAATGGTTGCGGGGCAACAGCGGCAATGGAACGGATCATACCAGTACGTTGCAAACAACTGCATATGTTGGTAGCTATGATGATGAGGAGGAGGACGACGACCAGGAGGAGGAGGAGGAGGCAGTGGCGAAAGAGTGGGGGAAGAGGAGGAGGAGGAGGAGGAGGAGGAAAAGGGGGAGCAGGAGGAGAACGAGGAGGAGGAGGAGGAGGAATTGTTGACGGCGCGAACAGCCGATCCCAGGGACCACCAGAAACGCGTCGGTAACGTGTAAGAGGGCTCTGCACCCAGAGCCACGGATTGAACAGACCACATCGGCAGACCCCTGAGACGTCTACGGAGCCGAATATGCGTTGGGTGCGTCGCTGTTTGCGGTTCGTTCGTGACCTGGGCGCGTGTCTTGAGAGGGCCCAGCCGGTGAGACCAGACCTGGTGACCTGGGAGGACTCGAGCGATGAGAAACGAATGGGCTTACCCGAGAGGCCTCACAGGGTGACCATCGTTTAGCCCTGCCACACGTCCGCCAGCTGGGAGGACTTAACACATCAAAATCCCATGTCCCTGCCACTTCGTGACCAGGTGACGCTGCAGACAAGTGTTCGTGACCCGTCAGGACTACAACGGTGAGAACTCGATGCGTCTGCAACACGTTCGTGACCTGAGAACGGTCACAGTACGCAGACTGTGTTTTACAAAGGCTCGTGGCTGGTGGGGCCGCGAATGCCGGCAACACTGAAGCGAGAGCACGCTTTCGTGCAGGAATTGGCATGAGGTCTCAAACGAAACGCCGATTGCCTGTGGGATTATTGCTGTGTCCCTGTCTGCACAACCGTTAGAAACCGAATGTGTCGCATGCGAGGCAAGCGAGAGGTGCAGCACGCGTGGAGCAGGCCAAGCGTAGCATGAGGTACCCCGAGCCTCCCGTACGACCTCGTACAGACAGGACGACTCCGCCGAGCACCCTCCTCCTCCTCCTCCTCCTCCTCCTTCTCCTGGTCCGTCCTCTCCTCCTCCTGCTCCTTCTCCTGGTCCGTCCTCACCTCCTCCTCCTCCTCCTCCTCCTCCTCAGCCTCCTCCTCGTCCTCCTCCTCCTGACTTCTTCCTCCTCTTCCTCCTTCTCCTCCTGCGCCTCCTCCTTTGCGGATGCTCACGCCGCGCGGAAGCACGCCGACCATGGAAGAGCTCCAGGCTTCTGAGAATCGGCCAATCCTCAAGTCCCCCAGTGGGTCAAGCATTAATCGTTCAAAGATGCGGTATCAGCCCAGCTGGCCCCAGGAAAGGGTCGGGACTTCCGGGGACCGCGTATTGAAAAAGTCAGGACGTCGCATGTCTGGGGTCCGAGTAAATGGGGTCGGAGGATCGTTCCGAATCGCCGATGCGTCGCGATGCGGCTCGATGTGGAGTCGGATGCTCTCCACGCCGACGTCGCTGACGCATCGCCTACGTCGCGGATGCATCGACGATGCATCGCCGATGCATCGGGATGCGTCGCGATCGTCCTACCCTGTCTGCTCGGACCTCATTTGGGAGGCCTATAGAAATACAGCCGCCCCCTTACGACACTGGAAACTAAGTGCCCAAATATGCTCGCGTCGTTAAAAGAAGAAAAACGCCATACGGTAAACGTTTGGCGCTCCGCGCGGATTTCTTGAATCTGCGCTGAGCCCCCTTCCCTGGCGCGCGGAGCGCGCCAGGGGCGGCGCCGAAGGCGCCGCCGGGGGGGGCCCAGCGCGGATCCAAGAAGGCCTCGCGGAGCGCCAAAAAATTTTATGCTTCTGGCGTTGTTTCCTCCTCGAGTCGTGAAAGAGGTCTGGACTCGCAGAGCAAGGCAAGTGCCAGTGTCGCGGGACCGGTGCAGGAGCAGCTGCGCCGAGCCTTGGCGGCCCGACCCGGCGGGCGAGAGCCCAAGCGGCGGCCGCTCCAACCTGAACGGTCGGCGGTCTCCAAGACGTGGAGCTCGTAGGGTGAGTCGTCCTGCACAGTAGGAGCTCGACCACGAGAAACCTCCCACGAGTAACCCAACCCTCAGATCCCAGGACGTCCATTGATCGTGGGTGTGGGAACGTCACGCTTTCCGTGGCAGAACCATCGAAACCCAAGAAACCCAGGGCACCCTGGAGGCAACCAGGGTGTTTCTTGGCATGTGGCTTCACTGTACTTAGCCTGCCCGCTCTGCTTTCTGGCCCACCTGGCGCCCGTCTCTCCTGCCCACTTCGCTGAAAGACCGGCAGGCGCTCAAACCTACAGGGATGAGAGATGGGCAGGGGCAAGCTGATGAAGGCGCTATAGGGATAGAGGCCTCTTAGATGGGGTCGGAGTAGATGGGGTCGGAGGAACTCGCTGCCTCGCCGATACATCGGCGATGCATCGGCGATGCACTGGCGACGTCGGCGATGCATCGGCGACGTCGGCGTGGAGAAAATTTGACCCCACATCGAGCCGCATCGCCGATGTATCGCCGATGCATCGGCGATGCAGCGCAATCCTCCGACCCCATCTACTCCGACCCCATCTGTGAGGCCTAGAGGCCTAGAGCTATAAGGATGGGCGAAAGTTCAAGACGCCAGATCGTTCAACATCGACCAATTTTGGGTCACTGGCGGGGTTCAAACCTTGAACGCTGATGGCGGGGTCGCCGCAAGTCGACGCGACGCGAATCTATACTGTAGCAATTTGCTTACAATGGGCGACGTTTGCCCATTAGGGTGCAGAGTGGCAGGGCGCAGAGGGCAAAGAGGACATTCGGAAGCGACGGAGCTCCGCTGACTGTGTGCACGGGTGGCGTAGATTTCGAGCTTGTGGCAGGCGAGATGGCTTGAGCCAAGTTGGTTACGGGGGCACGAGGAGGGAGAAGAGGGAGAGGGAGGAGAAGAGGTCGGAGGAGGAGGAGAAGGAATACCGGGAGGAATGAGCGAATGAGCGAGGAGAAGCAGGAAGAGAAGGCACAGGGAGGGGGGAGGAGGCAGGAGCCAGAGAAGGGAAAGTGGGAGGACAAAAGGGGGAGGAGGTGGATTTCCAGCGCACGCCCGACACTGTTCGGCGCGCGCAAGTCTCCATCCCGACCTCACTCTTGTGACCGGGGCCAGCGCGAGCGAGCGCTACCGCGATCAGCGGTGAGCGGGCCGCTCGCTGGAGACGACTGCAGGGACACACGCATTTGAAAACCGGCCGTGCTGTGCAGCAGCACCAGCCGTGAAGCGGAGTATATTGCGACGCACCGTGATGCGTCGGCATTCGTGCTATAAGATTGCATCAACTCTGTGAAAACCCACAATCCGACGGCCACCTTGGTCCAACGGCGTGTCACACCGGCTGAGCCCAGTGTCAGAGAAGCAGCGGCCAACGAAAGCGGCAAAGGATGGACCGAGGAGGCACGGATGCGAGAATCGCTATGAATGGACCGAAGGGGCAAGGATGCAAGGGTACCCTTGGGAAAATTGCCCATCCTTGCTGAGAGGCTTGACTGTACTCCCTAAACCTCTCTCGGGGTGCACTCTGCCCAGGACGCCGAGGGGAATCCAGCCGTGGAGAGGAGGACCTTCCAGGAGCCCTTCCAAAAAAGGCGACAGCGAGGCAGGGGCAGCGGTGTCGGAACCATGGGCTCTCAATGGCGGTGGCTTCTCTCCCCCCTGGGCTCTCGGTGGCGGTGGCCTCTCTCCCCGCGAGAGTCTACGTCGCGCAAGCATGCAGCATCGCGAAACGTCGCCGCCACAGCCCCAGTAAACTCCATGCCTCGGCGGCATCGGATGGGCCGGATTGATTCGTGAGGGCCCCAGGTTGGCGGCGCGCAGAGGGGGGTAGGGGGAGGGGGGAAGGCTTCTTAGAAGCACCCCTGCTTCTTAGAAGGTGCGGGCCTCCTCTGTAGATGTAAGGCTGGCGCCTTCTAAGAAGCAGCCTCCTTCTAAGAGGCCTTCCCCCCTCCCCCTACCCCCCTCTGCGCGCCGTCAACCAGGGCCTGTAGCCAAAGGCGGGCGAGTGTGCCCGCTGTGGAGCACATGTGTTCTTCTCAGACAGAATTC
The DNA here is from genome assembly GCA_963575745.1 of Prorocentrum cordatum. Classification (NCBI taxonomy): domain Eukaryota; class Dinophyceae; order Prorocentrales; family Prorocentraceae; genus Prorocentrum; species Prorocentrum cordatum. The sequence continues at coordinate 616,687 of CAUYUJ010017115.1, read as the reverse complement.
AGTGCCTGCGCTTCTGCGAAGAGCGCAGAAGTGCAGGCACTGAAGTCGGGTATGTCTGGCGTGGGGGGGTCAAGGATAGGGGGTTGCTTTGGGGATAGGGGGGTCAAAAGTGGATGCTGAAGTCGGCTATGTCTGGAGTAAGCTTACTTATGAGCAGTGTCAAGCCAAATACAGCCCACCTCGGCACCCACGTACAGCCCTCCCTGCGGCAGGTTCGTTCCGTCCCGACTTCGGCGTTAGTTTCTGACACCGCGGGGATCGTTCAACATTGAACAATCGGCCACTTGCGAAAAGTCCGACCGTTCGACATCGACCACTTCTGGGTCGCCAGCGGCGCTCGACACGAAACGAAGCGACCGCATCCCCTGACTACCAGACCACACCAACCCAACCAGAAACCGCAAATGTGCGTTGGGGGCATACGGGTTCCATGTCATGGGTCCGAGAGCCCCTCCCCTGGGAATGAGGTGGTCTGGTGGGTTGCTGTGGTCTAGTGTTTACAGTCGAAACTGATAGTAAGGATGCGCAATAGATGCAAGCCCCCTGGACGCCCGTACTGAAGCTTTGTCGAGCGCGGCGGGCCATCGAAAGCAGTCAAGGATGGACCAAAGAGGCACGGATGCAAGGGTACCGCTGGGAAGGTTAGAGGAACAAAAGACGGCCCAAACATACACTTTTGACGGTCCGCGGGAATTTCCTGGATCTGCGCTGGACCCCCCTCCCTAGCGCGCGGGGCGCGCCAGGGGCGGCGCCGGTGGCGCCGCCAGGGGGGCCCCAGCGCGGATCCCAGCAATCCGTGCGAGCGCCAAAGGTGTACACCACGCGAAATGGTTAAGAAATCATGGGTTAAGAAATTCATGATCTCAGAACTTGAATACAAACACAACATTTCTACCAAAATCTTAGGATTTACATTGAAACGTTAAGAATAATCGAGGTTCTGGCCGAAAACTTCAGTTTTCTTAACCATCGCCTAAGGTGTACGTTTGCGCCGTGCTCTCTCCCTCGAAGGGCGATCCCTCCTCGCCACCGGTGTCGACTGCAGCCCCGGGCCGCCCCCGCGGTCGTCCCAGTGGTGCCGACGGCGACCACCCACGGGCCGCCTGCCCAACAGCGGCCGCTGCTGGTTTGGGACAACATTCCCAGACCCCCGACGTCATGATTTTTTCATGACGTCGACCCCCAGAGGTCCCGACCCTTTCCCCATGACCGGCTTCGCATCCTGAGTCGTTTTCTGACGCTCCCGAGGCCCGGTGAGGGCCCCCGGAGGCCGAAAGGCAAGGAAAACCTCCCGTCGTGATTTTTTCATTACTCGAGGGGGTCTGGGTTTGCTGTTGGGCATTGTACCCATTCTTTCCGTGCCCATTTCGGGCGTCCCGCCCTGGGTGGGCCCGGACGGATCGGACCGGACCCCAACAGGCAATGGGGACGGGCGGGCGGAGTCCTGTTCGCGGGCGGTCGGGTCGGTCGGACTGGCCCACGGCCTCAGCTGCCCCGACACGCAACACGCAACACGCGCGCATCACAACGTGCGTATCGAGGCAGCCAAGCTCGGCGGTGGACAAACCTCCCTTTCGTAGACCTCACCTCAGTGAGATCGGCCTGGGACCGAACCCGACGGACCTGGACCCGCAAAAATGCCGGCCGCGACGCCCTCTCGCGAACCGCAAACGGCCAATTCCTTCATCGACGTGTCAGGGCAGGAGGTCTGCCCACCCCCGATATAGCCCGCGGCTGCGTTCGACCGCCGCTCGGCCGCCGGCGCGCGCGGGGCCGCCGCCCCAGGCAGCACCCCCTGCGGGGGCAGTCCCCTTTGGGGACGCCGCTGCCCCCCGCTCGGCCGCCGGCCGCTCCGAGAGGATGTGCCTCGCTGCCGCCCCGGGGCGCGCCTCGGGGAGAGCCGGGGGCCGCGACAGCACCCACTCTCGGAGCTCCGCGTGGGCCTCGGGGACCGGCAGTGGACTTCCCTGGCGACTTTGTCGTTTTATGGTTTTTTTTTTGTGTGCATACATCTATATATATATATATATAGATTCAGCATCCTCCCTCGGCGAGGACCATCGAGGAGCATTCTTGACTATCTGACTCACGAATTATCCCGGCAAAGCAACCTAACAGCGATGTGTAGAAGCATATCTGAAAGCATTCCCCTTAAGATTCAGATGAAAATACAGTTGTAGAATTCTGCTGTTCTCGCAGTCGTAGTCGCATTCGCGATGACAGTCGCAGCGGCAACGGCAGTCGCAGTCACAGCCTCAGCCTCAGCCTGCCTCAGCCTCAGCCTCAGCCTGCCTCAGCCTCAGCCTGCCTCAGCCTCAGCCTCAGCCTGCTTCAGCCTCAGCCTCAGTCTGCCTTCAGCCTCGGCCTCAGCCTCAGCCTGCCTCAGCCTCAGCCTGCATCAGCCTCAGCCTCAGCCTCAGCCTGCCTCAGCATCAGCCTGCCTCAGCCTCAGCCTCAGCCTGCCTCAGCCTCAGCCTCAGTCTGCTTCAGCCTCAGCCTCAGTCTGCCTTCAGCCTCGGCCTCAGCCTCAGCCTGCCTCAGCCTCAGCCTGCCTCGGCCGCAGCATCAGCCTGCCTCAGCATTCAAAATGTGGCCCAGGAATGGAGTTCTGGGAACTCGAAGAACACGAAGTGGCCTACAGTTGGCTCCGGGCATTCAAAATCATGCCCAGGAATGGAGTTCTGGGAACTCGAAGACCACGAAGTGGCCTACAGTTGGCTCCGGGCATCCAAAATCTGGCCCGGGAATGGAGTTCTGGGAACTCGAAGACCACGAAGTGGCCTACAGTTGGCTCCGGGCATCCAAAATCTGGCCCGGGAATGGAGTTCTGGGAACTCGAAGACCACGAAGTGGCCTACAGTTGGCTCCGGGCATCCAAAATCTGGCCCGGGAATGGAGTTCTGGGAGCACCAAGAGCGATTTTGCGAGGATGTCCTAAGCGATGTCGGCTTCGGCGGCAGCCTCCCCGGGTCCCGCCCAGACCCCCCTGAGGAGTCATGATGCTCTCTTTTGAGACCACTAGAAACCTATCAGCAAGAGCTGTTAGGTAATAAGATTATCCCGGCAAAGCAACCTAACAGCGATGTGTAGGAGCATATCTGGAAGCATTCCCCTTAAGATTCAGATGAAAATACAGTTGTAGAATTCTGCTGTTCTCGCAGTCGTAGTCGCATTCGCGATGACAGTCGCAGTGGCAACGGCAGTCACAGTCACAGCCTCAGCCTCAGCCTGCCTCAGCCTCAGCCTCAGCCTGCCTCAGCCTCAGCCTGCCTCAGCCTCAGCCTCAGCCTGCTTCAGCCTCAGCCTCAGTCTGCCTTCAGCCTCGGCCTCAGCCTCAGCCTGCCTCAGCCTCAGCCTGCATCAGCCTCAGCCTCAGCCTCAGCCTGCCTCAGCATCAGCCTGCCTCAGCCTCAGCCTCAGCCTGCCTCAGCATTCAAAATGTGGCCCGGAATGGAGTTCGGGAACTCGAAGAACACGAAGTGGCCTACAGTTGGCTCCGGGCATTCAAAATCATGCCCAGGAATGGAGTTCTGGGAACTCGAAGACACGAAGTGGCCTACAGTTGGCTCCGGGCATTCAAAATGTGGCCCGGGAATGGAGTTCTGGGAACTCGAAGAGCACGAAGTGGCCTACAGTTGGCTCCGGGCATTCAAAATGTGGCCCGGGAATGGAGTTCTGGGAACTCGAAGAGCACGAAGTGGCCTACAGTTGGCTCCGGGCATTCAAAATGTGGCCCGGGAATGGAGTTCTGGGACTCGAAGACCACGAAGTGGCCTACAGTTGGCTCCGGGCATTCAAAATGTGGCCCGGGAATGGAGTTCTGGGAAGTCGAAGAGCACGAAGTGGCCTACAGTTGGCTCCGGGCATTCAGAATGTGGCCCGGGAATGGAGTTCTGGGAGGTCGAAGAGCACGAAGTGTGTGACTGTTGGCTTAAAACGACTTCTGCGGCACCCTGTCCGGCACCCGCCCAGACCCCCCTGTGGAGTCATCTGCTGCTCTCTTTTGACCCTACTAGAAACCTATCAGCAAACGCTGTTAGGTAAATTATCCCGGCAAAGCAACCTAACAGCGATGTGTAGAAGCATATCTGAAAGCATTCCCCTTAAGATTCATATGAAAATCCAGTTGTAGAATTCTGCTGTTCTCGCAGTCGTAGTCGCATTCGCGATGACAGTCGCAGCGGCAACGGCAGTCGCAGTCACAGCCTCAGCCTCAGCCTGCCTCAGCCTCAGCCTCAGCCTGCCTCAGCCTCAGCCTGCCTCAGCCTCAGCCTCAGCCTGCTTCAGCCTCAGCCTCAGTCTGCCTTCAGCCTCGGCCTCAGCCTCAGCCTGCCTCAGCCTCAGCCTGCATCAGCCTCAGCCTCAGCCTCAGCCTGCCTCAGCATCAGCCTGCTTCAGCCTCAGCCTCAGCCTGCCTCAGCCTCAGCCTCAGTCTGCTTCAGCCTCAGCCTCAGTCTGCCTTCAGCCTCGGCCTCAGCCTCAGCCTGCCTCAGCCTCAGCCTCAGCCAGCCTGCCTCAGCATTCAAAATGTGGCCCAGGAATGGAGTTCTGGGAACTCGAAGAACACGAAGTGGCCTACAGTTGGCTCCGGGCATTCAAAATCATGCCCAGGAATGGAGTTCTGGGAACTTGAAGAGCACGAAGTGGCCTACAGTTGGCTCCGGGCATCCAAAATGTGGCCCGGGAATGGAGTTCTGGGAATCGAAGAGCACGAAGTGGCCTACAGTTGGCTCCGGGCATTCAAAATGTGGCCCGGGAATGGAGTTCTGGGAACTCGAAGAGCACGAAGTGGCCTACAGTTGGCTCCGGGCATTCAAAATGTGGCCCGGGAATGGAGTTCTGGGGACTCGAAGACCACGAAGTGGCCTACAGTTGGCTCCGGGCATTCAAAATGTGGCCCGGGAATGGAGTTCTGGGAAATCGAAGACCACGAAGTGGCCTACAGTTGGCTCCGGGCATTCAGAATGTGGCCCGGGAATGGAGTTCTGGGAGGTCGAAGAGCACGAAGTGTGTGACCGTTGGCTTAAAACGACTTCTGCGGCACCCTGTCCGGCACCCGCCCAGACCCCCCTGTGGAGTGATCTGTGAGCTCTTTTGAGTCAACTAGAAACCTATCAGTCTTCGCTGTTAGGTAAAAAAAAAAACACCATAAACAGAAACTTGTGGCGCTCCGCGCGGATTTCTTAGATCCGCGCTGGGCCGCGGCGCCAGCGGCGCCGCCCCTGGCGCGCTCCGCGCGCAAGGATGGGGGCCCAGCGCCGATCTAAGGAAGCCGCGCGGGGCTTCGAGAGTTTGTGTTCATGCCGTCTTCTCTGCTTTGAAATGCGCCTCGATGCCGCCCTAAGACACGCTTCGGCGAGAACTGGGACAAGAACAGCACCATGACTGGTGAAGCGTCGGGCTGTGCGCAAACAGGCTCCCCCTCTCTGGTAGCTCCTGCTGGCCTCAGCAGGCCCCCCAAGTGGGCCAGGTTGGCCTCAACATCATGGCGCCGTATCCGGCGGCGCCACTGGGGCGCTCCGCGCGCCAGGGTTCGGGTGGCGAGACCGGCCCAGACTACTCGGGGGGCCTATGTTGTGTTTTGAGGCCAGCCACGACTACAGTAGGAGCTCGACCACGAGAAACCTTCCACGAGAAACCCAACCCTGAGACCCCAGGACGTCCGTGGATGGTTGGTGTGGGAAAGTCACGCTCTCCACAGCAAAGCCATCCTAGCTCAAGAGACCCAGGGCACCCTGGAGGCAAGCAGGGCGTTTCTGGGCATGGGTTTCCACTGTACCTGGGGGGGGCTGTCCGTGCGCAGACCGAAGCCTTGCCAGCCATGATGCGAGTGGCTCAGGATGCGTTCCACGAGTTCCAGGAGCATCTGGTGCACTCGCTTCTGCAGCCCATGCGGGACAAGAGGAACGAACAGCAGTCCTGGAGAACAGACAAGCGCGTTCCACTATACTCGCAAAATGGCTGCTCGCAAGTGGCCCAGACCCGCCGCGGGGATCTACAGTATATCACATCGACGCAAGTATATGTATTTTCGCACGTTCGCGAATAGGTACTTTTCGAGTAGTGGAACGCGCTCAGTGAGAAATCCTGGACCGCATCGTTCTGGTTTGCAAAGGGTGCGGTTTGTCTCCCGTCATATCTGCCCCTCCCGCCCCCGGGAAACGGATGACACTGTCACTCCATGCGACCGAATCACATGACACTGTCGCTCCTTCTAGTACAGTGGAGCACACATCGAGGATGACAGCGTCGCTCCAAACGACGACACTTATGACATTGTCTCTCACAGAGGCCCCGGACAGGCCGCCACCAAGCAACTCGCAGACCGCACCCTGGCGTAACCGCACCAACTGTAGTCGCCGATTGCTTCGTGGGGGGCATCCCAGCGGCGCCCGCCCCCCACGAGCGCGTGCCGGGCCACCCCCAGGGCCGCCCCGTGGGGCGGCGGCGCAGGACCGATGATGCCGCTGGGGCGCTCCTCGCGCGAGGTGCACCACCACCACCTTCATCCCCCCCCTCCCCTCCTCCAGCCTCCTCCTCCTTATCCCTTCCTTCCTGGGAGAGGGAGGGTGTGAAGGAGGTGGTGGTGGTGCACATGTTTGAGCCCCTCGGGCCAGGCGAAAGGGGGGGATAGCAAAAGGGGGGGTTGGGAATCAGCTCACGTAGCTGATTTTCCCGGCGCCTCCTGGCGCCGGGAGGCGCCCATGTATCGAGGAATGGGCCCGGCGGCGGGGCCGAAACCAGCTGCATGCCGCAGATTTCGTATCCCCCCCTTTCCCAATCCCCCCCTTTCGTCCGGCCCGAGCGAGGGAGGGGGCGAGGGAGGTGGTGGTGGTGTACATGTTCGAGCCCGGCGCCTCGGTCGGTCGCGAGAACCTCCCGGCAGCGGCGGGTCTCCAGGTTGTGTCCCCCCCCAGGAGTAAAACAGGGCTAGGATCGAGATAAATCGCTCCACAGCGTTCCAGAGCGCTCTCAGAGCGTTCCGGAACGCTCTGGAGCGGCCGCGGCGCCCAATACATCCTCCAAACCCGCCGATTCTCAGAGATTTCGAGTTATCCCGATCCGATTTTGTCCCGATCTTCGCGTCGTTTTAAGGAGGCCCCCCACACTCGGAGAGCAGCCCACAAGGGCCTCCACGAGGCCCCACCTGGCCCCGAAGGTGGTCCCCGAGGAGCTCGTCGAAGGGCCCCCCCGAGGCCAGAACTTCGTCGTCGTCGTCGTCGTCCTCCTCCTCCTCCTTGTCGTCGTCGTCGTCGTCGTCCTCGTCCTTGTCCTCGTCCTCCTCCTCCTCCTCCTCCTCCTCCTCGTCGTCGTCCTTGTCCTCGTCCATGTCGTCGTCGTCGACGCCTGCGAAGTGGGGACCAGACTTCTGGGAGTCAGAGTCAGCGAAAAACAAACTACGAAGAAACGGTGGTCTGAGAGAGATACTAGTGGGCCGGCCCAGGATCCCCGACGGAATTGCGAAGAAGAAAAAAACGAAAACCCGTCTTCTGCTAAGAATGCGCCCGAACAAAGAACACCCAAGGAATTGAGCGTGTCTTTGCCCCACTTCCAAAGGGCTGACCCCCATTGGCAAGAGAAGGAAGAACACGTGCAACAACCGCAAAGCAGACGGTATCGGATGCCCTGGAAGCCCCAGATCTTCCCAGCGGTCCAAGGAGGCTCCCCGGAGAACCGAAAGAACTTGCCAAGACGGCCGACGACGACCGCAAGACAGCCTCGAGATAACCCTGAGAACACTCATGTCATAGAATGCGGGATGATTTGCGTCGCTGGTCACAACCCTCCCCTCAACCGAAGACAGCTAGACAACAATAATGGAGGGCCGTCGATATTGGAGCTCTGTGGGTACTGCCAACTTTCCAGGCTTCCAAGCTCAAGATGGCTTCAAAATAACCTCAGGACGCTCTAAAGGTATATCGGCATGGCGATCCCATGTTCTCCTCGGCATTCGGGTATGCGGATTGCACGGAGCGCTTGAAAAGGAATAAAGACACTGCTGAAACTGGGCTTTGTGAAACTGCACCGAAGCTTCCATCTTCAGTTGCGCCAAACCCGGGTTCACGATCGTCTGTGCCTGCGCACAAACTAAATTACAGCGACGATATACTTCTAAGAAGCAGACCCTGGTCACCCGCCATCAGAAGGATTGAAACATCCACTGGCCCCCCCCTGTGGGACGATATAGCCATGGCCACAACGTAGCAAGCATGCGAATGGTGTTGCAACCCCTGCAGAAGAACGTGAGCAGCTTCGGTCTGGGACCAGGAGTGGCGAACGTTCTGCCGCTCTGAGCTCCCATACGAAGCGAGGTGGTAGCTGTGGTGATCGGAGGAGGGCGGGGGGCATGCGGGGCCGTAGGGGGATGCTCTGCTGGACTGAGTGGACTGACCTCGGCCTACGGAAATCATGCAAGTTTGACGTCTCGCAAGCGTCAAGGATCCGTGCTCTAGTTGGGAACACCGTACCTCAGCAGGAGCTTCAGCTCTGAGCCTAAGCAAAAGCTTCAGCTCTGTTTAGGGGAGGTCGCCGGGGTGGCTCTGCCGGGGAAGGGGAGGAGGGGGGAGGGGGCGGTCCCCCATCTGGCGGTTTCTTAATAATTCGCGCATCCCCAAAATGTTTCGGGGGGTACGAGGGACCTTTCCCCCCAGGACTCTCCCCTCGGAACCCTCCCCGGACCCCCCCGGGGAAGGGGGGGAGGGGGGGCGGTCCCCCATCTGGCGTTTTCTTTATGATTCGCACATCCCCAAGATGTTTCGCGGGGTCCCAAAAACCCCCCCTCAGATCTAGCCGCTACCGCCCCCAGGAGCCTCCCCTCGGAACCCTCCCCGGACCCCCCCCCAGGACCGCTCCAGGCACCCCCCCAGAGGGCACGTCAGCTCCAAAAAGCGTCCCCGACGACTCCTCCTGATCACCGGATCCGCAGCCCCTTGATCGGCGGCACTGGCCGGAGGCCATTACGATAAAAGGCACGTAAGGCAACAGCTGGGAGTATGATAAACAACTGCTCTGTCGAAGCAACACATATCTTCAACGTCTGCCTGAGATGGGTCCAGGAGGACCCCAGCCTGGCTCACGAGAACCGAAGAGGGCCCAGAAACTCGGAAGATAGCCCTGGGAAGACCCCAGGACGGTCACAAGATGGTCAAAGAGGCGACCACGAGAGGTTGCAAACCACTCTTCAGACTTCCCGAGGGGGCTTCACGAGGCCGCCTCGAGGGCCAAAGAGGCCCCCGCGGTGGCCCAAGATACCCCCCTTGAGGCCCAGAGGCGTCCCCAAAACGGCCCCCGAGGCAGCGAAGGCAGCCCCAGAGACTCCAAGAATACCACGGAGGGCCGAAGAATCATGCAGGCCGTTTGGAAGAAGTCTACAGAAGCACGCAGTGGAAAGACGATCGAAGCAGATTGGGCCTTGGCCCACACACAAGGCTGCATTGGCGCTTCGCGCCATGCACCTTGGGCTTTGCATGTTGGTATGCAAGCGGATCAGCAATAAGGTCTACAAACAACTTAGCGATAACTCCGTGTTGCCTTTTCGGGCATCGCGGTTATAGAAATATGTTTCGTTATCATTCCCTCATGTTTCCTCTTCATCTTCCTCATTGTCGCCCTACCCTGCGAATTATTTTCCATCTTCCTCAGCTCCTTTTGCGGAAGCTCCTCCTTGGAGAGCCTCTTGGGGGCCTCACGTAAGTCTTTTATTTTAAAAGAGCTTCTTAGAGCCTTCAGGCCTCCTGGGCGCCTTCTGGGGGCTTCCTCGGGCCACCCTGCTTCCAATCGCGGTCCCCCTCAACGACCAGGTCACGATTTGGAATGCTTCGGGGGGCGACTTGGGGCCGTCTTGGGCAATCATGCGGTTCTCTTCGGGTCATCCTGGAACCCTGTTGTGCCATCATGGGGCTCTCTTGGACTGCCTGAAAGCCCTTTCGGATAGTTTTGGGGGGAGACTATCGGGCCTCCTGGGCGGTCTCAGACACTCAGAAGCCCGAAGAACAGAGGATTCCCCAACTCATACAAAAACTTTTGACCATCAATGCTTTCTGCGTTTAGAAAACCTCTCAGCACCTTCTCTGGATCATTTCCGGGCGTCTGGTGGGCGCCTGGAGCTTCATCGGGGCCTCGGGGGGCCGTTCGGCCGCCCTCCTGACCGATTTGGGCTCGTTGCCGGGGACCAGCACGGGCTCAGGAGCTCCGGAAAGCCTGGGGGGCTTCCTGCAAAAGGCATCCAGGGGGCCCCCGGGCCGCGGATCCGTGGGGTGCCCGTTCGCGGGGGAGGGAGGGGCGGGGTCTCTGCAGGGTCGGGACGAATAAACCAGGTGTACGACTGCACATGTATGTAGATATGTGTAAATATACATACATATATATACATGAATACACAGATTGATATGTGTGTATACACATTCATACATGCACACCGATATATGCAACCATATACACACCTAAATATGTATACTCGCAGCGTATACATATACCTATGCATATACATGTATACATACATGTGCACACACATATCCATGTGCATAAGTAAAAAAAGACGTAGTTGCACACATATATATATAGTCATACACATACGCATATACAGGCGCATAGGCATATACACATACATGTGTATACAACTACATATGCATATGCGCATACACCTACATATACGCATACGCAAACCTATACATAGCAGATACGCATACATACACATGTGCATAAGCATATACATATGCAACTGCATAGACATTTACACATACCACGTATGGACGTACACATATACATGCATATGCATACTTCTATTCATGTGTGTAGACATATACATCGACATAGATTTATGCATCTACAAAGAACTATTCATGGACATGTGCATATGCATGCTATTGTGCATATGTATATGCATCTCCATATGAGTATACATATACACATACACATGCATGTTTATGACTATACATATATACATCAGAGTGAGGGGCTGAACCGAACGGTCATTCAGTGTCCCTGAGTGCGTGGCTGAAGTGGAATTCCGCGATGCGGATCATCATTGTTGTTGTTGTTGTTGATGTTGTTTGTTGTTCGTTGTTGTCGTCGTCCCACCCGCGAGCCGCCCCACGACCCACCCGCGACCCACCCCGCGACACACCCGCGACCCACCCCCGACCCACCCCGCGACCCACCCGCGACACACCCCGAGACACACCCCGAGACCCCCCCGGCGACCCACCCGCGACACACCCCGTGACCCGCCCGCGACCCATCCCGAGACCCCCCCGGCGACCCACCCGCGACCCACCAGCGACCCACCCGCGACCCACCCGCGACCCACCCGCGACCCACCCCGCGACCCACCCGCGACCCAAACCGCGACCCACCCGCGACCCACCGCGACGCACCCGCGACGCACCCGCGACCCACACTGCGACCCACACAACATTTTCGGCGCCTGCGGCGGGCTTCTTTTGCGTTCGTTCCAGGTGGAGAACCTGCGACCCAATCGCGACCCAAACCGCGTTCAGTGTAGAAATCAAAATTTTCGGCGCCTGCGGCGGGCTGTTTTTGAATTCCTTCCAGGTGGAGGTGGAGAGCCCGCGACCCACCCGCGACCCAAACTACGTTCACTGAACAAGCCAAAACTTCCGCGACCCACGCGCGATCCACCCCGCGACCCACCCAAAATTTTCGGCGCCTGCGGCGGGCTTCTTTTGCGTTCGTTCCAGGTGGAGAACCTGCGACCCAACCGCGACCCAAACCGCGTTCAGTGTAGACATCAAAATTTTCGGCGCCTGCGGCGGGCTGTTTTTGAATTCCTTCCGGGTGGAGGTGGAGAGCCCGCGACCCACCCGCGACCCAAACTACGTTCACTGAACAAGCCAAAACTTCCGCGACCCACCCGCGACTCAAACTATGTTGACTGAACAAGCCAAAACTTCGGCGCCTGCGGCGGGCTGTTTTGGAAAAGGAGGAAGAGGAGGAGGAGGTGGTGGAGGAGGAGGCGGACCACCACGACGACGATGAGGACGAGGACGCGGACGAGGAAGAGGAGGAGGAGAAGGAGGAGGAGGAGAAGGAGCAGGAGAAGGAGGAGCAGGAGGAGGAGGAGGGCGCCATCGACAGGGAAGGTGAGGGCCACGAGGTCCGCCGGCTCGACGCCCGCGTCGCCCGCGCCCGCCCCCTCACTCTTATCCGCAATTGCGGGGTGCTACGTATACATGCAGATATGCACATACATGTATATAGGCAAATACATGTACATATGCACATACGTATACACAATCATATACACACCGGCACGTATACCTACACAGATCGATCATAAACATATGCAGATCGGGCATGCATCGGGCGCTGGAGCATCTGGCAAAGAAAAAAACGCGAGGCACTGAGAGGAGTGCCGTCAGGCGCCTCTCGACTCCGCAAAATTAGGCATGACATGTCGCCGCGCCGTTTGTTCTCGACGCGCCCAGGTGGAGGACGCCGACACGACGGCAAGCCCACAGCAAATTTACGGCAAACCCTGCGCACGAAGCGGCGATTGCCCTGATGGCCGAGACGCCCTCCCCAAGACGGAAGGCCGCGCGTCGCCACAAACGGCGCGCCCTTGTCTCGTCCTCCTCCTCCTCCTCCTCGTCATCATCGTCCGCATCACCATCCTCCTTCTGAACGAGACAAGGAAACTTTCCAGGATGTCTGCCCTCACGTAATGATATGCAAGCGTGTTGGCTTAGCTTTGGGTGCAGACCGCGAGTGAGCCTGTCAAGATACTCGCGTCTGGTCTTGGTGATTAACTGTGGGCGGCATGGGAGTTCTAAGCCCCTGAACTGGGCCTGGCCGAAGAATCCGCAACTGCAACAAAACCGCACACCATGGACTTGGTGATATCGCAAAGCGTGGGTGGGGTGCGTCCAACCGCCCGCCAAGTGTAAAGTTCGCCCAGGGGGAACTCGGGAGATCTTCCCATCGATGGGCAAGGGAGGGAAGCACACATTTTTTAACCGTTCGCACTCCGTCTTTAGACGCTAAACTTCGGCACGCTGTACACGACCTGCCGTTCTCGGCCAAGTTCTGGGCGGACGCGAAGCGTGCGACAGCGGTGGGTGGGGTAGGAGGCGGGAGGCGAGAGCCAGAGACGATCGGGACGACCCCAGCCTCCTGTGAGGCCCTGATCGATTCGAGGCCAACTCTAAGGAGCCGCGTGCGCACCAGACGAGCTTTGCGTTCGACCTGAGACACACGATGCCGCTCCACTTGCGAAACTCTCGCGCGAGGGGCCGTCTCCCCTGCCAGCACGTCTATACAAGTGCTCCCCTGCACCAGCCAGGACGGCCAACGGTGCGATACAGCCTGTTCTCCTGCCAGGTGGGAGGGGACCAGGAGGACGGAGGAGGCGCCAGCTTCTGTCCCCGCCGAGAGAAACACGGGGGGGGTCAAAACTAAAGACTTCCCTCGGTCACTCTTTACCTGGGCCAGGCCCCACAGTGCTGGCCGCTACCATGCCGCGGGGCCGTGATGCAGCTGCCAACCGAGACCACAGCGACACCGCTCGTGGCACCGTCCGCCGCCGCTCCTGGGGGGCGCTCCTGGGGGGCGCTCCGTATACGTTTTGCAGTGTATTCGGCCACGGAGGGTGGCACCACGAAGGGCCACTGGGAGCGGCACGGCGGCGGGATGGGCCGACGGGCACGAGAGCACGAGATCCGCCGCCCCCTGCTGACTCATCACAAGGGGTGCCTGGCGTGCCAGACCCCAATGGTTTTGCTTTGGCTCTTTTGCTACAAGAGCTCTCCCCTGGGCCTCCTGTCCGTGCCGCCGGCCTCCTGGAAAAGGTAGTCGCCGTGCCTCCCCGATGGCCGTCTCGCTGGGGACATCCTTAAACAATCGCGATCTTGGGTTCCCGATGGCCCAAGACGGCCTCCAATACGGCCCAAGAGGGTCCATGATGGCTCCGGGTCCGCTCAAGAAGCCTCCAAGATGGCCCAAGACGGCCCAAGAGGCCCCCAAGAGGCGTCCAAGACGGCCCGAAAGGCCTGCAAGAGGTCCTCCAGGAGGGCCCACAGAAGCAACAATCATAGATTCCCCTTCGGTATTTGAAGGATTTTAGCATAAGCGTCTTTTCGGCCTTCCGACAGCCCAAGACGGCGCCCCCCAGATCGTCTCAAGATGGCCCTAAAGTCCTCCAAGATGACCTCATGACGGCCCAAGAAGATTCCAAGGCGGCCCCACGAGGCCTCCAAGTTCGCCCAAGATGGTTCAAGATGGCCTCCAAGACGGCCCAAGGGGGGCCAACATGGTCTCCAGGACGGTCCAAGACGGCCCAAGAGGCCCCCAAGAGGCGTCCAAGACGGCCCAAAAGGCCTGCAAGAGGTCCTCCAGGAGGGCCCAAAGAGGCAACAAGCATAAGCGTCGTTTTCGGCCTTCCGACAGCCCAAGACGGCACCCCCAAGATCGTCTCAAGATGGCCCTAAAGTCCTCCAATATGACCTCATGACGGCCCAAGAGGATTCCAAGACGGCCCCACGAGGCCTCCAAGTTCGCCCAAGATGGTTCAAGATGGCCTCCAAGACGGCCCAAGAGGGTCCAACATGGTCTCCAGGACGGTCCAAGACGGCCCAAGGCCCCCAAGAGTCGTCCAAGACGGCCCGAAAGGCCCCCAAGAGGTCCTCCAGGAGGGCCCAAAGAGGCAACAGTCATTGACTCCCCATCGGTGTTTGAGGGATGTTGGCATCAGCGTCTTCTCGGCCCTCCGTCAGCCAGCCCAAAACGGCCCAGGCGATCCTTCTCCTCTTCGTCCCTTCGCCCGCTCCTCCTATCCTTATTCCTTATTAGAATATACTCCTACTCCCCCCTCAGGCCGGCAGATAGGGGCCCCATCCGGTTGGTCCCATCCTAACCTGTAAAAAAAACAATACCAAATCAATATTTTTCTTATTTTTTCCTCTCGACATGGACGTCCTGTCGTCCACGGCGATAATCCATTGCAAAAAGTACAACAAAGAGCACACGCGCGCGTTCATGTCAGAATCCTACCGAACACCGCGTGTTTGCAAGCATTTCAACATACAAACATCAAGAACCCAATGCTTTTTCACAAAAATTCTACAAATTTCCTGCCCGGGCTCTCTTGCTGAAATCATAGGAAAACCGTAGGAATCTTAAGAATTCGGTCAAATCCAGCGATTTCACGTCATCGCGCGGTGCACTCGCGATGCTCTGTCATGCACCCAGGCCGCGAATCCTGTGCAAAAAATACCACGCGGGCGACGTGCGCGCGCGTCGCCGCGAGCGCATGCTCAAATCCTTCTAGAGTCGTCGCCGTCATTGGCACCGTCGCATGGACCGGCCACCTCTGGCTTCCTGCGGTGTACCGGGCCATTCTCGACTCGTCTGGCAATGCGTGCGCGGCATTCAACACGCGCTCGCCAGTTCCCGTCGGCAACCGCCATCGCGGCCGCATCAGCTGTACCAAACCGGCTGGCCGGTGTGACTTCGGCCCCCAGTTGTGCCAGCTTTGCTTCTTATGTTGTGGGAGGGCGGGTGGGACTGGGCATGCCATGCTTGACTCGCTCGAGCTGGCTAGCTTGACTCCTACTCCTACTCCTACTCCTACTCCTACTCCTATTCCTTATTAGAATATACTCCTACTCCCCCCTCAGGCCGGCAGATAGGGGCCCCATCCGGGTGGTCCCATCCTAACCTGTAAAAAACAATACAAAATCAACATTTTTCTTATTTTTTCCTCTCGACATGGACGTCCTGTCGTCCACGGCGATAATCCATTGCAAAAAATACCACAAAGAGCACACGCGCGCGTTCATGTCAGAATCCTACCGAACACCGTGTGTTTGCAAGCATTTCAACATAAAAACATCAAAAACCCAATGCTTTTTCACAAAAATTCTACAAATTTCCTGCCCGGGCTCTCTTGCTGAAATCATAGGAAAACCATAGGAATCTTAAGAATTCGGTCAAATCCAGCGATTTCACGTCATCGCGCGGTGCACTCGCGATGCTCTGTCATGCACCCAGGCCGCGAATCCTGTGCAAAAAATACCACGCGGGCGAATGCGCGCGCGTCGCCGCGAGCGCATGCTCAAATCCTTCTAGAGTCGTCGCCGTCATTGGCACCGTCGCATGGACGTCCTGTCGTCCACGTCGCAAAATGCATGGCAGGAATGGGACCCGGCTTACCGGGCCGTTCTCGACACGGCCACCTCTGGCTTCCTGCGGTGTACCGGGCCATTCTCGACTCGTCTGGCAATGCGTGCGCGGCATTCAACACGCGCTCGCCAGTTCCCGTCGGCAACCGCCATCGCGGCCGCATCAGCTGTACCAAACCGGCTGGCCGGTGTGACTTCGGCCCCCAGTTGTGCCAGCTTTGCTTCTTATGTTGTGGGAGGGCGGGTGGGACTGGGCATGCCATGCTTGACTCGCTCGAGCTGGCTAGCTTGACTCCTACTCCTACTCCTACTCCTGCTCCTACTCCCTTCGCCCGATCCTCCTCCTCCCCCTCCTCCTCCTCCTCCTCCTCCTCCTCCTCCTCCTACTCCTCCTACTCCTCCTCTTCGTCCCTCTGCTCCCTTTCTTTCGACCGCATCGCCGCCACCGCCCTCGCGGCGCGGGCTCCCCGGGCAGACACGGAGTAGCCTGGGCCCAGCGGCCTGCCAGCGACTCGGCGCTCCCCGCAGCTCGCCCACTGGACGGCCCCTTGGCGCGAGGCATGCGAAGAGCACGCTGGACGCCCGCTGGGGGCCCGCTGGTCCTCCCCCTCGTGCTCCTCCAAAGTGCTCCCCCGAGCGTCTCCAGAACGGCGGGGGGAGCGCAGCCCGACGGCCTGGCCAGGCTTGGGCCAGACGTTAGACCACGGGGGCGCTTCCCGGGGGCAGGGGGTGGCGGTGACTCGCCGCACGCAGGCTTAAGTCGGGCGTGTCTCCCCATACAAGGGGGATCTTCGACGAAGAATTCAAAAGTACGCAACAAATACTCCAAAATGGTCAAAGAATACTCGAAAAATGGTCCCCAGACTCTTTTTGTACTATTTTTGAATATTCCCCCCGTAGATGGACAGGCCCGACTTCAACGTAGGCGTCTTCGATCAGCCGCCCCCTGTGGCCTTGCCACAGGGGTGTCCAGCGTGCTGAATTTCAGGTGGCGATTGGTTCTTTTTAAGGCCCCCTGGGGCTTCGTCACAACGCGCCGCCCATCCGGAAAGCTCCCGAATTTCCGTCCGCATTGGCCCCATCGGCTCCAAGACGGCCAAGATGGCCCACTATGGCCTCCAAGATGCCTCCATGACGGCCAAGATTGCCCCAGGAGAACCAAAGATGCCTCCAAGACGGTCCTAAGGTGCCTCCAAGACCACCGAAATGGACCAAGAGAGACCAAGTCTGCCCAAGACGCGCCCAAGAGGCCCCTAAGTCCCAAGACGGGTGAACACCGTACCGGGAACAGCCGCCACCATCCCGAGAACACGGACCGGACCGTGCTGCGATCCAAACCAGAACAGCCCCGCCAAAACCACAACAGCCGTTTCGTTCTCAGCATAACAGCGTTTCGCCCTCACCAGAACTTGCTGCCGCGTGTTCGCTGAAGCAGCCGCCCGACCTCAGAGAGGGCGAGAACAGGGGACGAGGGAGAGAAGGAGGAGGAGACGAAGGAGTGGGAGAAGACACCGACGACGACAACTGCATCCGAGCCTTCTCCCCAAACCCAAACTGAGCAGATCTTCCAGCCGCGTCCAGCCGTGGCGACGAGAAGAGCCCCCAAGAGCAACCAAACCTGAAACCTCCATCCTTGTCGCTCGGACCTCGAGCCTGGAGGTGCAGCTCGAGCCTCGACGCTCGAGCGCCAAACCCAGGCGAGCAGTCCGCCCACGGGACCTTCCCGGTTCGAGGCCCTCGCCCCCCTCCTCCCGTCGCCCCACGAAAGCTTCCCTACTCCCACTTGAATCTTCCAGCCGCACCCCCCCCCTGTCCCCTGCGCCCTCTGCAGGTTGCCCCCCCCCGCGACCACGTCCCTCTCAGGAAGCCCCCCCCTGTATTTTCGGGCTCCGGCAGCTACCTCTTCGGCCTGTGGTTCTGCGAGCGGTGCGGTCGCAGTGCCAGTCAGCAGACTGCGCCCCTCCGCGAGCCTCGAGTCCGAGCCACGCCGACGGGAGAGGGTTACCTAACCAGGATCCACCCGGTTGCGTGGCCGAAGGTCCTAAGGAAGGCTAGGATGAAGTCGGGCCTGTCCCCCTGCAGGGGGATTCTGGACGAAAAATAATGAATACAGAAACATGCTCAAATGATGCCCCAAAATACTCAAAACAAAAATCCCCAGACTATTCTTTGACAATTTTTGAATTTTCCCCCTGTAGAGGACAGGCCCGACTTAAGGCTAAGAAGGCGAGGCGCTCAGGTCCTGAGCATGTTGCCCCCTCCTCGGTCGACCGCTCCGCTCTCCTCGCTTAGCGACCGGCTGCATCGTGATGGTCCTCCTCCCTCTCCTCGCTCTCCTGCGCTTCCCCCTCCTTCTCTGCCTCCGCCTCCTCGCTCCCCCCTCCTTCTCATCGCTCTCCTTCGCCTCCCCCCTCCTCCTCTGCCTCCGCCGACGCTTCCCCAAAAAGGAGCTCCAGAACGGCGGAGGGAGCCGTCCGGCAGCTTGGCCACACGCTGTTCCAGCGCTTGACCGCACGGCCGTCTCCGGAAGGCAGGGGGGGAGGGGAGGCGGGCGGCGGCTCGCCGCAGGCGTCGCCGATATGTTCGCGTCCCGCGCATGGCCTGTTCTTCGACCTCCTCCCGCGGGGGGCCTCCCGCGGCCCCGGCTGCCCAAACAGGGACGCTCTCCGAGCAGCCCGGGCCGACAACAAAAAACGGGCACGCGCCCCGCGGCATCACAGCGCCCTCCTCAGCACGAGGCTCCCCTGCGCGGGGGGGAGGTCGAGAGAGAGGGAGGAGGAGGAGGGAGGCAGAGGGGCATGTGCGGAGCCTCGTCACTCCTCCTCCCCCTCCTGGTCCCCCCGGAGGACGAGGGGGAGAAGGGGGAGAAGAACGCAGAGAATCCTCAACTCCATCCTCCCATCTGGCTCAACTCAACAGCTCGCTAGCAGTGGTTAGGAGATGATCGCCCGCCCGTCTGTCTTTGTCCTTCCCACTCCCAGCTCATCTCGTCCCCCTCCCTCTTCTTATACCTACTCCTCCCTGCAGCATTGCCAGATGTGTCCGCAGGCTGGGCTTGGGCAGATAGCGTCGGTGGTTGTCCAAGAAGAGAAAGAGAGAGAGAGAGAAGAGAGAAGCCGATGACCAATCCGCCACCTTGCCCCAGGCTCTGCCTGAAATGCCATCCAATAAGATGGACCTTCCTATAACGAGTGCGGAAAGACTCTTCAAGGCGGATTATTGGGTTTTCTCGCGCGCTGTCGAGCGCTCCTGCGGTTTTAGCGTCTCATCCTCGCCTTGGACCTGTTCTCCTCCGCCTCCTCATCATTCTCCTCTTCATCGTCGAGCCTCCTGTTCCTGGTGTTCCTCCTGAGCTTCCGGATCCTCCTCGTCACCCTCTCTTTCGACAGCATCAGTTACATCCCCACCATCATCACTTTCAATTCCGAATGTTGGGGAGCCCGCGCGGGCGGAGAACCAACTTGGCGCCCTCGCCCAAGTTGTGTGAGCGTTTCGTTCGGAAGTGGCGCTCCTACGCAGGACGCGGCGCATGGCTCGTTCGCCAAATCGCATGAAGGCGGCAGCGGCAATGGGGCCGCGCGAAAGAAGATGTACTGGCCTCACCCAAGCGCCGCGCAGCTTGTGAGTGAAAGTGGCACTGCTACGGCGCATACTTCGTTTGCGCCGCGCTAAGTGGAAGTGTTGCCGCTCCCGCCACTGCCGGGAGCGCGTAGATCGTTCCATTCGCCAAGTCGTCGGGAACAGGAACGCGCGGGAGCGCCTTCCATTCGCTGCAGTAGGAGCTCGATCACAAGAAACCTTCCACAAGAAACCCAACCCTGAGACCCCAGGACGTCCACAGATTTTTGGTGTGGGAAAACCACGCTTTCCATAGCAAAACCGCCGAAGACCAAGAAACACAGGGCACCCTGGAGGCAAGCAGGGTGTTTCTTTGCATGGTCTTCCTTCCACTGTATATAAAAAAGCACGTTCCAATCCCGATATCAGGCTGCCCCACATTCAATTCTCACGCCAAGGGAGGAAGGGCGGGGATGGGCGGGGCCAAGAGACTCGATCGACCTGGCTAGCTTGACTCTGGTCCTCCTCCTCCTCCTCCTTTCCTCTTCCTCCCTCCCTCCTCCTCCTGCTCTTCCCTCCTCCGTCGTCCTACTTCCTCCTCCTCCGCCCTCCACCCTGACCCTCCACCAGGTGAGCGCATGCGGTCCTGGCCGCCGTCAGAGGAGATCAGCTTGCCTGTGATCGTGCCGATGTCCTACCGATCGGGCGCCCAAAACCTGAACCTCCCACCTTGTGAGGTAGGAGGCAACGGAGGGAAGGGGAGTTGAGAGGAGGGGGAGGGGGAGGCAGAGGGGGATGAAGGGAGGATGGCAAGGGGAGCACCAGGGGGGGAGGAGGGAGAAAGGGAGGAGGGAGACAGG
This sequence comes from Prorocentrum cordatum, assembly GCA_963575745.1. Lineage (NCBI taxonomy): Eukaryota > Dinophyceae > Prorocentrales > Prorocentraceae > Prorocentrum > Prorocentrum cordatum. The sequence continues at coordinate 596,133 of CAUYUJ010017115.1, read as the reverse complement.
AAGGACAGGGACGGAGAGCGAGGAGGGGGGGATAGGAGGGAATGGAGAGAAGGGAGGCAAGAGGGGGGAAGAGCGCAAGCTAGCTGCACTCGTGCCACATCTGACATCCTGCCCGCACCGCGCTGCTATGTCTCTGTACACCAGTGGAGGTCATAGCGGACCTGGAACACACAAACAGACCCCATCGTATTACGTGCAATCTAAAAGGGGAGATGTGCACATTGGAGGAGGTGGCGGATGAGATGGACGACGAGCAGGAGGAAGAGGAACTGCGCGATCGGAAAAAAGGAAGCTGCGCACACAGAAAGAACAGGAGGAGGAGGAGGAGGACCGATACAAACCCAAGACCCATCAACGATGTTGCCTTCAACCCTCCCCCCAAGCTCCCTTTTCATAGGCCCCTACAAAGTGTCACGTTCACTGAAGGGAATGTCCCGTTGGAGAATCAGCGTTTGTAAACCATTAGCTGTGCCAAAACAATATTCTTGGAACTTCAACGCCGCGAATCACCGTTACTGTTGCGTCTCGACGATCCTGAATCGCGCCAGAACGCCATTCCCGGGAATGTCACACCACGGATCTACGAAACTGTTGCGTCCTGCCAGACCGACATCGTGCCAGAGTACTATTCCTGGGACGTGGGAATCCGTGAAATTGCTGTAAACTCTCAAAACGGATGTGTGTAACGCCTAGGCGATAACCAAAATTTGAAAAAGAACGGCCCTCCATCCGTGAAGCTCGTGTTATTCAATCGCTTCGCTCATTCCCCCGGCCCGCTATTGTAGCATCGCTGGCACTTGCTTGCGTGCTTGGGGGGGGGGGGGGGCATTTGGGGGGGCCTCCTGGGGCTGCTTGGGAGCCTCTTGGGGGCCTCCTGAGGGCCTCGTGGGGGCATCTTAGGGTCTCTTGGGGGCCTCTTGGGGCCTCTTGGGAGCCTTTCGGGGGGCTCTTGGGCGCTCCTGGGGGCCTCTCGGGGCCGAGAGCTCGAAATATCCGTGCGGGTCTCCCGTCTGGACCCTCTCTGGAGCCGTCTTGGGGGCCTCTTAAGCTGTCTCGGAAGCCTCTTGGGTCGTCTTGGGGTTCCCCGGGGCGGTTTTTGGGCCCTCTTGGGGCGGTCTTGGGGGCCTCTTGGGCCGCCTTTGACGTTGTGAAAGCTCAAGTGGCGAAGATGCTTAAAATATACGTTTCGCTGAAGGAATGGGACGATGTTTGCCTGTTGGGACCCTCGTGGGACGCCTCTTGGGGCGTCTGGGAGCCATCTTGGGCGTCTTGAAGCGAGCGTGTGGCATCTCGGAGCACTCTTGAACCATCTTGGGGGGCTCTTGGCGGCCTCGCGGCCCTTCTTAGGGCTCTCTGGAGGGCCTCGAGGGCGGAGCCCAGGAGGAACACCATCTCTGAGTCAGACCGCCTGGGACCTTGCCAGGGTACTTTTCGTCCGGGGAACCCCCAGGGGCCGCCCCGCGCGCGCGAACTAGAAATATTGTTAACCAGTCACCAGAGATCTTAGAACGCCTCTGGCCCGTTGGGCCAGCGAATTATGACTAATGCGCGCGGCGCTGAAGCGAGAACCACATGTTGAAAAGGAACCGCCCTCTATCCGCGAAGCTCCTGCCATTTGTATGACGAATGCGCGCGACGATGATGCGAGAGCAAGATCTTGAAAGCGGCCCGCCCTCCATCCGCAACGCTTCTATAAGTTTATCTGACGACTGTGCACGGCGCTGGGCCGAGAGCCACACTTGAAAAGACCTGTCCTCAATCCGTGAAGCCCTTGCACATGTTAAGCTTCAGGATCATACGCGGTGAAGGAGTCTCAGGCGAAACGCCCTGTTTTCAGACGTGTCGTCGGTTCTCGAAGGTCTGTCAGCCACGGGATGCTTTCTTGTAGCTGCGCTTCGCCGAGAGCGCTCCAGGGGTGCCCAGATCGCCCCGAGCGTCTGCCGGAGACCCGAGATGGCCCGAGAGCCAAGCTCCTGCACATCTTGAACGAAAAAACACGGCGGCCAGGACAGTTTGCTGAGCGTGTCGAGGCAGCGAGCCTGGCGACACGCTATGCCCTGCAGGCGGATGGCATGTCGCTCCGCTCTGCGGGGCGGGATGGCTGGAACAGGCTCCGAGCGTTGGTGCTTGAGGACTAGGACGTGGGAGGCGTGTCGCGCCGAAGCGTGATGGGCCAAGACCCGCGGCGCGACAGGCCAAGTAAGCGTTCCCGACCGTAGCTCCCTCAAGCACCGAGCCCCGACGTCGACCGCCTCGGAGAGAGGGGCGATCGCGATGCCCGCGCCTGCTTCGCCTCGCTGCCATCCCTGGCGCTGGCGCCTCGCCAGGGGAGCGGGGCCTCTGGCTGCCTGGCACCAGGGCACTACTTTAGTAGTGGGAACAATTGGTTTTCAAAATGTTTGGTCTTTAGAAGCTCTGCGTGGCGACGCCCCCGTCGCCACGCGTGCCCTTTGCGTGCCTGCGGGGGAGCCGCCACGTAGAAGTGCTGGAGACCGAGCATTTGGGGCGTCGCTACGCACGCCCTCTGCGTGGCTGCGACCATTTGTTAAAACCCTAAAACCAATTAAATTCACTAATAAAGTACCAGAAAGGAGCGCCACATAGGGAACGAAAGGGGCGTCTCTTGCCACGGCGAGCCCCGGCCGCGAACCAAATCCCACACCTGGGCCGAGTGCGCGGCCCGAACACCCGAGCCCCACCGGAGCCCAAAAAGTGGTCCCCGAGATCGGCGCCGTGCCCTCGCCACCGCTCGGACGTCCCTTCCCTGTGTATTTTGTTCGGCTTCGTGCGTGGCTTTCTCGCCAAAGGATCCAGGGTGCTCCTCGATGGTCCTCGCCGGAGGAAACATGCACACGTCCGAGCGATGCCAAGTGCCTGCGCTGCACGGCGCGCCCGATGGCGGGCGCTCTCCCCAGGAGCCGCAGCTGCAGCGCCTGGCAGCGGAGCCCCCGTCGAGGTCGGTTCCTGCAGCCCCCAGCTGGTCGGGCGGGGTGGCGGCCACGCTAAGCCGAGCGAGCGCGCCACCGCACTGGTAGGCGACGATAAACTTGTCCTCAACGTCCTCTTCCTGCTCCTCCTCCTCCTCCTCCTCCTCCTCCTCCTCCTCCTCCTCCTCCTCCTCCTCCTCCTCCTCCTCCTCTTGCCACTTGCATGCCTTGGAGGATAAGTCCATTGAGGTACCCCACTGGTAAAAGTGGGACACCTCCATCAGTTTCTGTCACCTCAAGAACCAGGGACGCCATCTGGAACCTGAGTCCGCGACAGGAGGTGGACCCAGTCGATCAGTCAGGCCAAGCCTTGAGATCAGGAGGGAGCTCCCCTGCCAACAAGGCCGACTCGGCCGACCCCACCATCCGCCCATGATGAGTGAGGCCACGCACACACGTTCTCCCCAACTTCCGCAGCTTGCCCCCCGAGGGAACACCTGGGCCTCCACAGAGCTGACTGACACCAGAAGACACCCCTATAAGCTTCCAGCTTGTGGGACGGATGAATCGTGGCAGGGCGGCCTGGGCAGGCCGATCGGAGGAACGTCCCTCCCTCTCTCTCTCTCTCACCCCCTGGCCATCGCTCGGACGTCCATTCCCTGTGCTTGTTTCGGTTTCGTGCGTGGTACTTTTCGCCAACTGATCAAGGATGCTCCCCGATGCTCCTCGCCGAGAAAAAATGCACACGTCCGAGCGACGCCAAGCCCGGACTGAACACAAACCGTGCGGCGCCACATCCTCGGGCCTTCTGGCCCACGGTGTGCGCCGACTCTCTCCTGCTCCTGCTCCTGCTCCTGCTCCTCTTCCTCCTCCTCCTCCTTCTCCTCCTGCTCCTGCTCCTGCTCCTGCTCCTGCTCCTGCTGCTCCTCCTCCTCCCCCTCCTTCTCCTCCTGCTCCTGCGAGGCGGAAGAAAACACAAGACAGGGAGGCAGAAGCGACAGAACAAGGAAGGAACAGAAGAGGGGACGAGAACGAGGACTGGGGCACCGCTTCTGCCACGCCCGCTGCGAGTTCGGGATCCTGCTCCACTGTGAACTGCCCGTCCACCCTGGCCTTGCCCCAGGCGTGCTGCTCGCTCCAGGCCACCTGGGCGGGCAGGCCGATTTGCCAGATCTGGAGGAGGAGGAGGAGGAGGAGGAGGAGGAGGAGGAGGAGGAGGAGGAGGAGGAGGAGGAGGAGGGGGCGTCCGCAGCCATTTTGGCTCAAGAGCCGCGGGCCCGAGCGGGCCTGGGGCTATGCGCGTCGCCCGCAGGTGGGCAACCGCGACGTGGTACTCCCCAACGCACGATCTCACGTAGTACATCCTCGTTCCCAGGTGTCTCGCTGCCTCTCACTTTCTCCCACATCCCCTGAAACCTGTATGGACCGCAGGTATTGCTCTTATCGACAGCGTCAGACGTGGCTTGAAGAAGGCCGAAAGGCCAAGGCACTCCATGAGACGTATCCGTCACGGATTTGGGACTAAGTATCCCTTGCATCGATATTGACAGCAAAAAGGATAGCGAACACATTAAACATGTTTCTCGATTCTCTTCAAAATATGGCGACACTGATTGGAATGGCACTCCACTACTAACCAGCAGACTGACCAGCCAGCGGCCCGTTCAGCAAGCTATCCATCAGACCAGCTGGCCACCCACCGACCAGCAGACCAGCAGACTAAGCAGCACACAACACAGCAGCACACCACCGACTGGCAGACCCACCGACTTGCAGACCCACCGACTGCCGACTGACCGGCAGACCCACTGACCGGCAGGCCACAGCACACCGAGCAGCAGACCACCAATTAATGACAAACAGACCCACTGACGGCCGACTCCAACTCCCACCCTACCTACCAAGTATGCCGCCAGCCTGGCTTGTGCCGCCCCCTCCAACGCATGGTGCGCCATGCATTCTTGCGGTGCCGCCTCCGCCGTCACGGGCTTCAGGCGGCTTCCATGATGACACCGACACTGCCTCTTACGACACACACGACATACACGACCACCAACCAGCAGGCTACAGACCTCTGGCCAGCAAAGCGCCCACACCAGCACAGACACCAGCATCGGCACCAGCACCTACAGCTGCACAGACACCCGCACCAGCCTTCACGACGGCACAGAAGCCAGCCTTCCCACGCGGCCAGCGACGGACAGCACCCTCTATCCGACGACCCAGCCCGCGATCCACCCACGCCAGCAGACCACCGTAAAGCAAACTCACGACCAGCGGACTACCGACAAGCACACAAGCTACACGACAGCCACCACAACAACCACTACGATTACCACCACGATAGTCATCACGACAGGCACAAAGATCGACACCACGACTGCCACCGAGCCACACGACAGCCACTACAGCAACCACGAAGCGCCACGATAATCACAACGACAACCACCAACCACCACGACAGCAACCACCACAGCTACAGCAGACACGCACAATACGGCGACCACCACGACAACCACGACGGCACCTCCTCAATTCAAGCACACCACGGCTGCCACGACGGCCACGACAGCTGCGTCAGAGTCTCTCACGTGCAAGCACACCACAGCGGACACCACGACACCCACAACGACCACGGCAACGACTCGCATGTGCAAACGCACCACGGCGGCCACAACGGAATCCACGACAACCGCAACAGCGACTTCTTCGAGGAGGCACGCCACGGCGGCTACAATGACAACCACGACAGCCACGACACCGACCTGCGCAAGGAAGGACACCACGGTGGCTAACACGACAACTACGACAGCCATAACAACGACTTATGCAAAGTAGCACCTCCGACTCTGGTAGCACCACCGACACCGGCATCAACATCGATGACTCCAGCAGCACCACCGACTGCAGGAGCACCACCGATTCCAGCAGCACCACAAACTCAAGCAGCACCACCGACTCCGACAGAAGCGCCACCGACTCCAGCTCCACCTCCGACCCCAGCAGCACCACTGACCTCAGCGACGCCGACTCCATCAGCACCACTAACCGCAGCAACACCACCGGGCCCTGCAGCACCACAGGCTAAAGCAGCACCACCGACTCCGACAGAAGCACTGCCGAGCCCCAACAGCAGCAGCGCCACCGACTCGAGCGGCAGCGCCACCGACTCGATCGGCAGCGGCAGCGGCAGCACAGTCTCCACCTGAACCACAGTCCTCAGCAGCACCACCGAGACCAACATCAAAGACTCTGGCATCAGCGCCACCTGCTCCAGCACTACCGCCTCCAGCAGCACCACCGACCGTAGCAGCACCACCAACTCCAGCAGCACCGCCGACTTTGGCACCAGCGCCGCCGAGTCCACCAGCACCACTGACTCTAGCAGCACCACGGAGCTTATCAGAACCACCGACTTCAGCAGCGCCACCGACTTCAGCAGCAGCGCCGCCGACTCCAGCGCCACAGACTCCAGCGGCGCCGCCGACCCCAGCAACGCCAACGACTCCATCAGCACCACTGACTCTGGCAGCCTCGCCGACCCCAGCAGAGCCGCCGAACTTCCAGCACCGCCGACTCCAGCAGCACCACCGACTCGTCTCGCTGACCCCAGCAGAGCCGCCGACTCCGGCACCGCCGACTCTGGCAGCACCGCCGCGCCTTCAGCAGAGAGCGGAGGAGAGACGGCAGATAGCACGGGTGTCGCAAAAGAGAGATCCCCCCAGGCTAGACATACATATATATATATATATATATATATATATAACGAGAGCGAGAGAACATAATTATATAAGAAAGAAAGAAAGAAATAAAGAAAAAAAGAAATAAAGAAAGAAAGAAATAAAGAAAGAAATAAAGAAATAAAGAAATAAAGAAATAAAGACAGAAATAAAGAAAGAGAGAAAGAAATAAAGAAATAAAGAAATAAAGAAATAAAGAAATAAAGAAATAAAGAAAGAGAGAAGGAGAGAGAGAGAGAGAGAGAGACTGAGATCGCGAAGTTGATGAAACCACCGAAGAGAAGACACACGCAGGAGAGTTGGAAAAGCAACGACTCAGACAGATCTACAGACCTCCGCTTGCCGGGAGGGGGGGAAGGAGTGTGGAGAGGATTGGCTGTTGTCCCTGTCTCTTTCCCCCTCCCCTGGGACCCAGAGATCCGAAATCCCGTTAGAGGGGGGAGGGAGGGAAGGGGGGGGGCGGGGCGAGCTCCAACGCGCCCCCGGGGTCCTCGGAGCCTCAGAGTCAACCCTCGGTAGCAGCCCATCTGCCAAACCATCCTTCCCAGGATGGCTCCCACGGGGCTCTCAGACGCCGGACGGGCCTCCCAAACACCCAAGGTGGCCCGACGACAGCCCAGGACGCCGAATGATGGCCCCAGGCTGACCCCCAAGAGAGTCTCAAGAGGGACACACACACACACACACACCACTGATTTGCCTTAAATTGCCCCACCACAGATGCGGACGATTCTGAAAACCACACCGGCAGCACAACGGGAAGTGGCAAACAACACACACACACACGAAATCGGAAGCCACACATACCTTTTCTGGGTGTCGGTGGACTGGCGCAAGCCTCTCGACCAAACATGTGGAGCGGATTGCTAGGGGCCTCCCTTCTTCTGGATCATCGACGCCATCACCGTGCCCATCAACACTGGAACTACTCCAGATTTCGTAATAAAAGGGAGGGGGCTGGACCCTCCAAGACAAGCAATTTCAGACCTCCCCCGTGGGAGAACCCTCCCAAACATCGTCCCCAGACCCCCCAGGCCCTCCAAGATAGCCTGGAAGAGACCCCCCCCCGAAATGAGACCCCCCTCCCTTCATTACGAAATCTGGCGTACCTAAAGATGGGGGAACCACGAGGTACCGATACCGCTACTCCCCGGACCTCTCCCAGGGTGCGTTCTGACGAGAATGTCGAGGCGAATCCAGCGGTGGCGACGAGGGCCTCCTGGGAGGCCCCAAACGGGGAAAACGGAGCAAGGGTAGCGGTGTGGGTACCTTTCCCTCCTCCGAAACGACGTACAAATCAAGATCAGGGCTGTCCCCTGTGACTCCGACCCGGGCCCACGCCCAAGGCGGCCGAAAGACCCGACTAGACGTAGTCGCCACACACCGTCGGAGAAGCATGGCCACGCCCAGGGCGCAAGCCTTGGCGCGGCCGATCCTCGCGAGCGCGGCCAACTGCCGCAGAGCGCGGGTCCGTCGCGGCCTGGCCCCTCGGCGGCGTCGGAGGAATTGGGGAGGAAGTAAGTGGGAGCAAAAGGGAGGCGGGAAGCCTGGATGTTCAGCAACAAAAGTAGCCATAACTCTGTGGGAGGAGACCCAAGTTAGGAGGCCCAAACACATTGGGGATAAGGGGGCCCGTCCTGCCCAGATCTCTTGTCCCCAACGCAGAAGCGGGGGCCTCGGTGAGGCCACGTCCTGATCGCGATCTATAGGCTGGGGGCTCTTTTTGTTGCTGAGGACTGCACGGCGAGGCCTCCGGGCTCACTTGGCCTCAGGAGGAGGGGCCGGCGGCACCGTGGAGCGGTGGACCAGGGCTCCGAAGCACGTCAGGCAGACCTGCTCGTACTCCCGCGCGCTCCGCGCCGCGGTGCGCCAGGCGGCGTCGACCTCCGCCTCGGGCGGCGCTGCGGCGATCCCCTGCTTGGTGGTCCCCAAACGTGGTGGTGAGAACACCCGGTGGTGAGTTTTGGGCGATTTGGGTAATGGTTTTCGAGCGCTGGCTGGCCCAGGAAACGCAAAACCTCGTGGCGACCGCGTGTCCCCAAACCCAGTGGTGACCAAGAATTATTTTTTGGGGGAATCGGGGTCACCACCGGGTGTCTCACCACCTGGTTTGGAGACCACCAACCTGCTGGCGCAGGTCGCAGAGGTGCCGGCACAGGCGCTGCACGGCCTGGTAGGAGTGCTCGGCGAGGAGCCCCTCGAGGAGCCCCGAGTCCTGTCGGAGGGAGGGGGCGGCGCAGGAGGAGCAGCAGCAGTGACGCCGCGGAGCAGGAGGAGAAGGAGGAGGAGGAGGAGGAGGAGGAGGAGGAGAAGCAGGAGGAGGAGGAGGAGGAGGAGGAGGAGGAGGAGGAGGAGGAGGGGCTGTATCAGGAGGAGGAGCAACTAGAATCCCGCCCAGAAATTCTGCGGCCCCCCTTGCAGGACCATCGGGCTGCGAGCATCAGGCTTGCTGCTCCCCGCGCCAGCGCCAGCTTCAACTCTCGCATGTTACAGTTATACTGGCTATGTCTTATTGTAGACGGTTGAAGTTCGCGCGAGGGTGGGGCCAAGGACCATCGGGCTGCGAGCATCGGGCTTGCTGTTCCCCGCGCCAGTGCCAGTTACAAGTCTCGCATGTTCTAGTCATGCTGTCGATGCCTTACTGCCAACGGCTGAAGCTCGCGCGAGGGTGGGGGCCCAAGAGATCCGATCTACCACGTCCGAAGCGCGCTGCCAGAATTCCTGCGGAGCCGTGGGGCACATAAAAGCATATAGGAGGCTCGCATTTCGGAAACCAGAAACCCTGATACAGTACACCATAGTTATACTGTCGATGTCTTACTGCAAACGGCTGAAGTTCGCGCGAGGGTGGGGGCTCAAGGGATCCGATCTACCACGTCCGAAGCGCGCTGCCAGAATTCCTGCGGAGCCGTGGGGCACATAAAAACATATAGAAGGCTCGCATTTCTGAAACCAAAAACCCTGATACAGTACACCATAGTTATACTGTCGATGTCTTGCTGCAAACGGCTGAAGTTCGCGCGAGGGTGGGGGCCCAAGGGATCCGATCTACCACGTCCGAAGCGCGCTGCCAGAATTCCTGCGGAGCCGTGGGGCACATAAAAGCATATAGGAGGCTCGCATTTCGGAAACCAGAAACCCTGATACATTACACCATAGTTATACTGTCGATGTCTTACTGCAAACGGCTGAAGTTCGCGCGAGGGTGGGGGCTCAAGGGATCCGATCTACCACGTCCGAAGCGCGTTGCCCGAATTCCTGCAGAGCCGTGGGGCACATAAAAGCACATAGAAGGCTCGCATGTCTGAAACCAGAAACCCTGATACATTACACCCTGCGAAGTGCTTAAGAAATCATGGGTTAAGAAATTCATAGTCCCAGAACTTGAATAAAAACCCAACATTCCCATTCAAATCTTAGGATTTACATTGAAACATTAAGAATAATCGAGACTCTGGCCGAAAATTTAAGTTTTCTTGAGCATCGCCTAAAGTATACATTACGCCATAGTCCCGGTGCCACGATCCCCGTAAATTGCTCAATATCCGCGCCCCCGAAGCCACGACCCCTAGTAAAGCATGCCGCATTTGCGCCCTCGAACACATAAGCCTTCGCAATGTATACAGTATTCGCGTTCCCGGGGCCACGATTCCACAAACACTGATCAACATGCGCGCCCCGAAGCCACGATACGTCGTACTCTGCGCAATGTGCACGTCATCCAACCCGTACCTGCGTCACCGAAGCCATGCCCCCCCCAGAAATGACTCAACTTCACCGTCCCCGAGGCCACGATTCCTCTTAACTTACGCCGTGCTTGCGCCCTCGAACCCACACTCCCTTATAAGATACGCAAGTTTCGCGTCCTCGAGGCCATAAACCATGGTAGAGTATGAAATAAGTGCGTCACCGAGGCGACGTCCCCTCGTACAGTATCCAGATTCGCGCCCTCGAGGCCACAATCGTTTCGCAAACTGCGCTTCGTTGGCGCCCCTACTAAGACCCCGACAGAACAATAGGCACGCGTGGCAAGGACCATACTATCACGGTGCGGGACAATTGGGGGATGGCGACGGCGCCGAACTCTGGTAATTTTGAAGAAGCGCGCGAATGCTGCGACAGGCCAGCGAGTGACCAGAACGACAGAGCAGAGGGGGGGAAGGGGGGGGGCACGGTCGGTCGGACTAAAAGGATGCTGGCGGGGGGGGGGAGCGGGACCGCACGGACGAGTGGGGGGGGCACGGTCGGTCGGAAAAAAGGAAGGGGGCCACGGGGGGGCGGGGGGGCACGATCGGTCGGAATTCGCCGGCCCAACGGGCCAGAGGCGTGACTACTTAACAAGATTTCTAGTTCGCGCGCGCGGGGCGACCACTGGGGGGCCCCAAACGAAAAGTACCCCGCCTGATCCCCGCCCGGGTCCCGGGCGATCCCCAGGGGGGGGGCTATTTTTCGCCACCGCTCACGAGGATCGTGGCCTCCGAGGGGGGGGCTGCAATCGACTACCCCCCCCCGCCCCAAGGAGCCCCCAGGAGCCCCCCAAGAGGCCCCAGGGGAGCCCAATACGCCGCCACTGAACCCCAAGACGCTCCCAAGAAGCCCCCAAGAAACCCCCAAGACGGCCCCGAGACGCCCCAAATGGCGTTCCAGGGCCGGCGGAAGAAGCGAAGCGATGGATAAGGGGAAGGGGGCCACGGGGGAAGGGAGGCCACGGTCGGGCAGGGGGGGGGATGCGCGGTCGGGCAGCAGGACGGGGGGTGGGGGCACGGTCGGCCGGAATCCAAAACGAGGCCGCGTGGAGGACGGGGGTGCACAGTCGGTCGGAATCAAGGGACACGGGCGGGGGAAGGAGGGGAACGGGGGCCGGTCTGGCAGCGGGGGGGGGGTGCACGGTCGGTTGGGATCAAAAGGGCCATGGGAACAGGGGGGGCACGGTCGGTCGGAATGAAGCGATAGGGCGGGCACAGGGCGGAGGGTGCGGGGAGGGCACCGTCGGCCTGAGAAAAAAAGGAAGGGGCGAGGGGGGAACGGGGGGCCACCGTCCAGCAACAGAGGGGGCACCGTCGATCGGCATGACGAAAGGGGGGCGGGGGGCGGAGCGGGGGGCCGCCGTCGGGCAGCGGGGAGGGGGAAGGGGCACGGTCGGTCGGAGCGGAAGGAGGCGGTCCACGGAAGTAACATATGGGGTCGGCACGGTCGGTCGGGAGAAGGGGGGACGGAGGCGGGGGCGGAGCGGGGGGCCACCGTCGGACAGCGAGCCGAGGCGGGGCGAGGCGCCCGCGCGTCGCCCCGGGGAGGAGAGGGGGGGGGGGGGGCGGCCCCACGAGAGCCTGGCGGCGGCACCAGAGCGCCGAGAAGCACTTTTTACCTGCGCGAGAAGGTCGCCCCGTGGCTAAGGAGGAGAGAGGAGAGCAGCAAGGGGGGGGAGAGCAAGAGGAGAAGCAAAAGCAGCAGCAGCAGCGCAAAAGAGGCGCGGCCGGCGGCCGACGCCTGGCGCCGAGAAGCACACATCCCCGCTCAGATGCTGGAGCCGGGTCTTAGAAAGCTGGATCGCAGAAAGGGGCAGAGACGAGTGCTGGCGTCGGTGGCATGGGAGCGGGAGTCGAAGACGCCGGAGGCATGTCATAGTAGACGGCATTGAAGCATTGATGCAAGAAGATGTCGTCCCAAGCCGTAGAAGCCCGCTTGTGCAGGCCAAGAACTTATCTTCCAAAGCCTCCCACGAGCACCAGTTTGCTGCGATTGATAACCACTGTCCGCTGTCGTTATGGGCGTCGTTGTGTTGTGTCGTGCCTGTGGTGCGGAGGAATTGGGTTATGTCGTCGTCCCAGCGCTTCTGTTGGCCTCCATGACGTCAGTGTTCCGATCGACGGTCGTGGCAGCTTGGTTCCCACTTGCTAGGTAAGAAAAACCACGTGCCGCGGTCGTGAGTCGCAACTCGCGAAACCCATCTCCATTTCCGTGTGGAGTAGATCGTGGCCCATGATGCTACACGTGAGCGCTTGGAATACTCTGTGGCTGTCCGCGTTGCCCAGCGCATGTATTCTGCCCACGGTTCCACTCCGTCTTGCCATGCGTCGTCCACCGTGCTGCGTGATGGGTCCTCGCCATTAGTTGTCACGCTGTCGGTCATAGTCTGGTTGTTCCCACGTCCGCCGTGAGCGTCCTGGTGGCATACGTTGCGACGTTGCGGCACGCCCACGATGAGTCTAAGCATTTTTGGTTGAACGCGCCGCAGGGTGAGCAGCATCTCTTTGGTAAGGGTCCACGAGGAGGACTCGTACATCACTGACGGCGTGACCGTGCCATTGAAATCCTGCTGTGTACTGGGAAGCGTTTGCTTGTCAACTCGTATATCTGTTGGTTGAAGCGGCCCCACCCAGCTGCGATTATGTTGCGTAGTTCTGCGTCATGGAAATTGTAGAACGTCGACTTTCTCCCCAACTATTGTGTGCTTTGGTCAGACCGCAAAATGTCGACCCGTCCGCCGTCAATGATAACATGATCGAATGTCCTCCCATCCCTCCGGCTAACATTTGCCAGAATTTTCGCATTGTCTGGATGCAATCATGAACCACACTGTGCTGCTTCGTCGCTGACGTCTCGAATCAAATAATGAGTTTGCGCAAATTGGGGGCAAAAAGCAGCACACCGTCAGCGAAGCGCAGGCTTGTAATGCCCGTCCGCGATGGTTGGATCCCAAACTTTTTTCGCAACCAAGTAGTATTCATTCGTCTGAACACGTGCTCGAGGACGGCGTTGAAGAGGAAGGAGCTGAGTGGGTCTCCCTGCTTTACGCCCCGCCCGATGCTGAAAAGTCTGCTACTGGTGACCGTCTTAATTGTTCCCGCTTGGTCGCGGCACAGCTGCCACATGAAGTTGGTGTAGGCGGGCGGGACATACTGCTGTAGTAAAGCGCACAAAGATTCATAATCAACGCTGTCGGAAACTTTCCTGACGTCTAGTGCTGCTGCCCACAACGGAAATTGTCACTCATACGACGTTTCGTGCAACATTGTCGTGGTGAACAGGTAATCTTCCGTACAATCGTTTCTGCGTAAACCTGCTTGGTCAGGGCACGGCTGCAAGTCAAACAAAGCGCCTCGCCCCTTACAAAAGAGACGAGACAACAGCTTGCAAAGCAATGGTATAATGGCAATCGGTCGGCAACTGCCTGGGATTATGGGGTCTCCCGACTTTTGGATGACTGTGATAGTTGTGCGCTTCCATTGTTCTGGAGGTGTCTGGTCTGGCTTGATGATGTCGTTGCAGAGTCGCAGGAGGTGCTCTCTTATGGTGGCCCCACCAGTTTTGAGTAATTCTGCTGTGAGTCCCGCGGTGTCCTTGCACTTGCCGTCTTTGAGCTGTTCGATTGTCCGTTGGGTTCATTCGGTGTGAAAGGTGGGACTGTTGAGTCACATTGCGCTGTTGTCGAGGCGTTGTCGGGGCTGTCTGCGTTGCAAGGGTCCTAGTACAGCTCTTCGTAGAAGGTCGCAAAGACGTCTGCTCTGCTTTGTCTGTCGGTCTCCTCGCTGCCATCAGAACTTTTCATTGCTACAATCATGTCTCTCTGCTTGCTCGTCTTGAGCCCGGCGATATTCTTCAAGCCTTTGAAATGGCAAACAATTTCGTCGAGCTTGGCGTTCATCTGAATGCGCTTAATCGCCCTGATTTCTCGTAGAATTTATTTGCTGGTAGTTTTTCTCTGAACTGTGTTCCCTGGGGCGGTGGTTCGTCGTTGTTGGATTAATGATTCGTCCACGTGGTCTTCGTGTGACTGCTGGTGGTGCTGCTGGTAGTTCTTTTGAGCAAGCTTGAGCCCATCTCCAATTTTATTGCATGTGTTGTCGAAGTCTGTGTCGTGGCTCAGGTTCCCCAGTTGTTGTTGCAAGAATTGTTGGTCGAGCGAGTCGATGTGTCTCGGATGATAGCGTGTGCTACTTCGTTTGTGCATCGGATTTATTTTCTTTGTCTTTGTTGCGTTCAAGTCGAGCTTCGCGTACATAGCTTGGTGATCAGAGCCTAGGTCCGGGACGTTGGAAGCGAACAAAGCGAGCACTCGGTGGCGACACGCCTTGTCGATGACAATGTAGTCGAGTTGTGTCTGAATCTGGTCCTTGCTGCTTCTTGTAAACAATTGAAAAAAGGCTGCGGTGATGTTTGTGGGAGAATGGATTCGCGATGATGAGCTGTTGCCGGTTGGACCAAGCCCGCAGCCATGTTCCACGTGGGTTGCATATGCCCATCCCGAATTTGCCCACAGTGTCTCTCCTACTCTTACTCCCTGGTCGGTCGTCGTCGTCGTCGTCGTGTAACCGATGCCTGCCCATTTGTGCATTGAAGTCCCCCGTGACAATATACGTTCGTTTTTCTCGGGCGGCGTCAGTGTGTAATGCTGTCAGCTGGTCATACATGTGCTGGATGTGAGAGTCTGCATAGCCCGAGTCAGGAAAATACGCCGTGACGATTCTCAGAAACTGCTCGGGGAGGTCAGGGTCAATGTAGGCTATGCGCTCGTTAATGGGTGAGATTCACTTCACGCGTTGGGCGTGTCGCCAGTGAACAAGAAATCCTACTCCTCGTGATGCGTCGGCGTGTCCGGATGCTGCAAATAAGTGGTTGTTTTTTTTTGTAGTCCACATCTCATGGGGCTCAGTCCGCCAGGTTTCGTTTATAGCAAATCTACCCCACTCAACGTCACCCAATTCATGTAGAAGTATAGCGATAGAATCGTGCCTCGTCAAACTTCGCGCCTGTTTGTGGATGACGGTGAATAATTTCGGAGATGCTGGCGAAACCGGCTCTGCGCTGCTATGGGCAGTCATTTGGCTGGAGTCGTTCTCCTTCTGTTTGTGTTCGCCACAGGCTGATCGGGACGTCACCATCAACAGCATTGTGATATCCTCGTCCCCCTCCTGCGCTCCTCGCCCCGGGCCGCTAAAGTGTCGGTCGGCAGCTGATGGTCGCTGCGCGTTGGAAGATGGACAGTATAGGGAAACGAACTCTGTACACCGACGCTCTTTCCGACCCTGCGCTGAAGTTCGCGCAGGAACGCGGATCCTGGTGTATGCGGGATCCTGGTGTATACATGGTTCGCTGTTTCCCCGCGAAAGCGGGGAAAAAGTATACACCAGACCACCCCGACGTCGTCCCCGACCCTCGAATGAAAAACGTCCCGCCACTTGGCATGTATATGCTCCAGTTTCCGACAATGGAGGTCAGGAAGGTGGGGCTGGGGGTCGGTGGGCGGAGGTCGAATGCTGGAGGTGGTAGGCTGGAGGTCGGTACGCGGAAATGCTGGCGGTGGAAAGTCGGGCTCTGGCGGCTGGAGGTCGGAATGCTGAGCTGGTGGAGGCTGGAGGTCGACGGGCAGAGGTGAAAGCGGAATGTCGACCGCAAATGGAAGTGGGAGGTCGGAGGCTGGATGTTGAATGTCGAGCTGCTGTGATGCTGAAGGTTGGAGGTGCTGAGGCGGTGGTGGCGTTGGTGGGAGGTCGGATGCTGGAGGCTGGCGGTCGGAGTGTTGAGCTGATGGAGGTCGAAGGTCGGCATGTGGTGGCGGCATGTGGTGGTAGAGGTGGAAAGACGCATGCGGGTGGAGGTGGAGGTTGAAGGTCGGATGGTGGAGGTCGGAGGTTGGAATGCTGGGGCTGTGGGAGCTGAAAGTCGGCAGGTGGAGGTGGAGGTGGAAACGCTGCTGTTTGAGGCTGGACGCGTCGGGGCGCTGAAACGGTGGAGGCTGGTGGTCCGCAGGTGGAGGTGAAACTGAAAGAGCTGGAGGATGGAAGGCAAATGGCGGCCGGAGGTCGGAGTGCTGAGCTGGTGGAGGCCGTGAGCGGACCCGCAGAATGGGGAGGGGGCCGCGGGGGGAGGGCGGAGGGGCGCGGCCGGTCGGCATAAAAAGAAAGGGGGCGGTGTGGGGGGGGGGGAGCGGGGGGCCGCGACCGGGCAGCGCGGAGGAGCAAGGAGGGTCGGAAGCAAGGGGGGAGAGGGGGGGTCGCGCGGGGGAGGAGGGGAGGCACCGTCGGCCGGAACAGAGAGGCAGGGGGGGGGAACGGGGGGGGCACGGTCGCGCAGGGGAGGGGGGACGCGGTCGGCTGGAATCATGGAGGGGGGAGCGGGGGGCGGGGGGGGGGGGATCGGAGGGGGCCTCGGTCGGGCAGCGGAGGGCGACACATGCCAGCACACATCCCAGCACACCCAGGGGAGCCACGGCCAGCGCGCATTTTCAGCACATCGCAGCACGCATCCCAGCCTCCAGCGCACATCCAGGCACGCCCGACACATTTCAGCACACCGATCCCAGCACACGGATACCAGCACACCGCGGCATTACACCGACACATCCCAGCACACTCCAGCACGGCCGGTCGAAATAATGCAGAGCGAGATCACACCAGAAGGTTGGAGGTTGGGGGGTGAGATCGCAATGGACCCGAGACCCCCAACCGGGAAATCGTTTCGTTTCGTTCGTGTCGTGCGTGCGGGCGAGGCGAAGCTGCGTGGGCGCGCAAAGGGAATGAACCCGCCGTTGCTAGGGGGAAGTCAAGACAAATGTTGCTCCCCCGTCCGTCCGTCCGTCCGTCCGTCCGTCCGTCCGTCCGGCGGTGGCCCCAGCGGTGTCCCGCGGTGTCCCGTGGTGTCCCGTGGTGTCCGCCGTTGCTGGGGCGAATTCAAAACAAATGATTCTCCCCCGTCCGTCCGTCCGTCTGGCGGTGGCCCTAGCGGTGTCCCGCGGTGTCCCGTGGTGTCCCGTGGTGTCCGCCGCTGCTAGGGCGAAATCAAGACAAATGATTCTCCCCCGTCCGTCCGTCCGTCCGTCCGGCGGTGGCCCTAGCGGTGGCCCTAGCGGTGTCCCGCGGTGTCTGCCGCCTCTAGGGCGAAGTCAAGACAAATGATTCTCCCCCGCCCGCCCGTCCGTCCGTCCGTCTGGCGGTGGCTTGCGGTGTCCCGCGGTGTCCCGTGGTGTCCCGTGGTATCCCATTAAGTGAGATCGATAGTGAGATCGATAGTGAGCCCAATAGTGAGATCGATACTGAGATCGATGTGGTGCCCCGAGGTGTCCCGTGGTGTCCCAACAAGTGGAATCGATAGTGAGATCGACAGGTGTCCCGTGGTGTCCCGTGGTGTCCCGTGGCGTCCCGTTGAGTGAGATCGATAATGAGATCGATACTGAGATCGACACTGAGATCGATGTGGTGCCCCGAGGTGTCTCGTGGTGTCCCAAAAAGTGAGATCGATAGTGAGATCGATAAAGGGATCGACAGGTGTCCCGTGGTGTCCCGTTGAGTGAGATCGATAGTGACACCAATAGTGAGATCGACGTGGTGTCCCGAGGTGTCCCGTGGTGTCATATGGTGTCCCGTTGAGTGAGATCGATAGTGAGATCGATGGTGACACCGATAGTGAGATCGACGGGTGTCCCGCGGAGTCCCGTGGTGTCCCGTGGTGTGCCGTGGTGTCCCGTTGAGTGAGATCGATATTGAGATCGATACTGAGATGTCCCGTTGAGTGAGATCGATAATGAGATCGATTGAGCCAGATGTTGGTTCCCCCCTCTCCCCCCCCACAAGCTCCTTATCACCCGAAGGGTGGTCATATAGGTATGATAATAATGGGATGCTCGCGTCCTGAAGCCACGATTGTCAGCAAGTTCGCAGTGCGAGCCGTCAGAATGCGGCGCAAAACATAACGTACGATATTGGCTTTCGCGTGAAGTGATGTCATTGCGTCTGGAATCCCTCATTCTGAAAGAGACGGGGGGGGGGGGCTGGCGGCAATGGGCGAGACCGTTACGGATAGCAGGAGCAGGAGCGGGAGGAGGAGCAGGAGGAGGAGGCGCAGGAGGAGGGGGAGGAGCAGGAGCAGGAGCAGGAGCGGGAGCAGGAGCAGGAGCAGGAGGCGCAGGAGGAGGAGGCGCAGGAGGAGGGGGAGGAGCAGGAGCAGGACGAGGAGGAGCAGGAGGCGCAGGAGGAGGAGGAGGAGCAGGAGCAGGAGGCGCAGGAGGCGCAGGAGGAGGAGAGGGAGGAGGAGGAGCAGGAGGAGGAGGAGGGGGAGGAGGAGGGGGAGGAGGCGCAGGAGCAGGAGGCGCAGGAGGAGGGGGAGGAGGAGCAGCAGCGTGAGGCGGAGCAGCCGGCGCAGGAGGCGCACGCGGAGCGGCCGGAGGAGGGAGCCGCACGGAGCCTCCCTCCGGCGGCCGAGGGGCCCGTCGGCCCGAGCCGGCCCCCGCCCGACGGGCCGCCGGAGGGAGAGCGCCGAGGAGAGGCCGGGCCCCGGTGGTCACCGCCTGGCACGGCGGGGCGGCCGAGGGCGCAGGGGCCCACGCGCCAGCACGGGCGGCCCGCACCGGGAGGGTGCGCGAGAGGGGTGCGAGGAGGAGGATCTGCGGGGTTCGAGGAGGAGGAGGAGGAGGAGGAGGAGGAGGAGGAGGAGAGGAGGAGGGGAGGAGGAGGGGAGAGGAGGAGGAGAGGAGAGGAGGAGGGAGGGAGGAGGAGGAGGGAGGAGGGAGAGGGAGGAGGAGGAGGAGGAGGAGGGAGGAGGAGGAGGAGGAGGAGGAGGAGGAGGAGGAGGAGGAGGAGGAGGGGCGCAGGGGCCTCGGAAGCCCGCTCTTCGAAGTCCTTCGAGGGTAGCCTTGGGAAGGTTGCTTAGCCCTACTATGCGGGGCAACTGCACCCCCAGACTAGAGGAACGAAGCACTTTTTGCGTCGCGTCGAGGCCGAGGCAGTGCGCACGCGCGTCCAAGCCACCCGGGCGAGGGAGAGAGAGAGAGAGAGAGGGGAGAGAGAGAGAGAGAGAGAAGAACAAACAAAAATAGAGAGAGAGAGAGGAACAAGACACGGCATAAACATAAACGTCCGGAGCTCCGCACGGATTGCTTGGATCCGCGCTGGAGCGCGCCAGGGGGCGGCGCGGGAGGCGCCGCCAGGGGGGCCCAGCGCAGATCCAAGGCATCAGCGCGGGCCGTCGAGGCCTTGCTGCCATGCCTGCCCTTCTCCTTCGAAGCATTGAGTCACCCTCTGATCTGCAGGGGCCCTGGGACACACAAATAAACACGCACACGAATAAAAGGATTCCCCACATTGTCCCGTATTTTCCCATCTTTTCCTGGGGATCGACGATGAACTGTGTCTGTGTGCTTTTTCCCCTCGTGATGATCCTCCAGCGCCGCGATCACGTCCCTGGGCCGCACGGGCCGCTCCTCGCCCGCCGCCTTCGCGGCCCCGCCGTGGCCGCTCGGCACCCGCGGCCTCTTCCTCGGTGGCCCCAGCGAGAGGCTGGGCGGCGCGCTGCCGGGGTGCTCATCGGCACCCAGGGCAAAGCGACCACCGGCCAAGCTGTGCGCACCCCGCACCTGGTGAGGAAGAAGAAATGACCCCAGTGCGACCCTACCTAGAAGTTGGAGCCCCTAGGAAAGCAGTATTAGTTGCTATGCTATGCTATGCTATGCCATGCTATGCTGTGCTATGCCATGCTATGCTGCGCTTTGCTGTGCTATGCTCTGCTATGCTATGCTATGCTCTACTGCGCTGTGCTATGCTGTGCTGTGCTGTGCTGTGCTGCGCTATGCTATGTTATGCTATGCTATGCTATGCTATACTATACTATGCTGCGCTATGCTATGCTATGCTATGCTGGGCTATGCTACGATATGTTGTGCTGCGCTATGCTATGCTACGCTATGCTATGCTATGCTAGGCTATGCTAAAGCTCAGCGAAGCTAATATTAAGGTAAGCTAAGCTAAGATAAACCTGAGCTGAGATGAAGCTAAGCTAAACTAAGACGAGATAAGCAACGTCAAACTAAGGGGACGTAACTGGGGGAATCGCGGGGCGGATGCCGGGGGAACCGCCCGGGGCGGTTTCCATTGCCCAGCCTTTTAAGCACACAGGGTAAGAACCCTTCTAGGCAGAGCCTAGGTAGGGAACTAAACTCAAGGGGCTCAGGGACACGCAACGAAAGAGATACAGATGCGAGGACTCCGCCACAAGTTTGTCGCATGCTCTGGAGATCCGTCTTCCCCTCCACGCCCCATATGTGCAGTGCGTTCCTGGGTATCGACGACGATTATTTGTGTCCATGATCCTTCCCTCCTCCAACATGTTTATGCTTGTGCCTTTCTGTTTGCTCTCCAGGCCTCGCCGCCGGCGTCAGTCACGCCCCGCAGGCTCAGCGCCTGCGCGAGAGTGCCGCTGAGGCGGACCGACTCCTCGTCCTTCAGGCTGTTCTGCTCCTCTCGGGTCGGGCGAAAGGGGGGGATAGCAAAGGGGGGGTTTGAGAATCAGCTCACGTAGCTGATTTTCCCGTCGCCTCCCGGCGCCGGAGGCGAATATGCATCGAGGAATGGGCCCCTCGGTGGGGCCGAAACCAGCTGCATGCAGCAAATTTCGTAACCCCCCCTTCCCCAATCCCCCCCTTTCGTCCGGCCCGATCCTCTGCCTCCACGGACGCCGACACGGACGACAGCATGGAGGCCATCGGCACGGAGAGGGGGCTTCTCACGCTCTCCCTGTCCATGGGACGGTTCGGTTGCAACTCACGGGAGCCTCCCGTGCCATGCTGTTGGCTCTCGCGAGTCGACGCGAATCGACGCTGGCCTACGCTGAATCGACGCTAGGTCGACGCGAATGTACGCTCAGAAGCTCTGAATCGGTGCTCATCGACTACCAGACGCTGATCGACGCCAGCGCATCCGAAGAACGGAACTACGAGGGCACGTAAGGCTCCCATGATTTGCTACCGAAGGACGGTGCTTCGGCGTCTCGTGGGTCCAAGAAACGGCTGCAAAGCCAGAGTCCTCGCCGCTCTTCAGCAGCCTCATCTCGGAGGCCAGACACTCGGTTCGGAATTTGTGGCGGATGTCGGGCACGTTGGTTGCACTTATCACGTTCTTGGTGTGGAAATCCTCGGTCTTTAGCCAGTGCGCTTTCACGCTATTTGGGAAGCCAGATTGAAGCAAGCTGTTCCTCGCAAGTTCGCACACGTCCGCGTTGCCAAGCTTCCAAATCTGCCGCGCTATGGAATACTCCTCCATGAGCGGTTCCTTGGTATAGTGAAACATCAACGGGTCATCGGTGCTCAGACTCACATTCAGACCCCGCTTGAAAAAGTCCGGGAACGGATGCTTGTCATAAGCCAAGAACAGCTGATTGTTGGAAACAGGAGACATGGCCAGGCCTATCTGGCAGAGGTAGAAGAGATACTGCAACCCCATGGATCTTCTCAGATTGATCCCATGGTTGATGTTGTCGGCCAGCAGAAACGCGGTATCCAGGTGGTGTACCTCGCCAGCCTCCCCCGCGTGCGGGCGGTAGTCGAACTGCGAGAGCCCGCGCGAGGCTCGCAGGTGGTTGAGGATCCTGAGGTTGGTCTGCAGGTAGAAGTTGTAACCCGCCGCCCCAGACCCTTTCGCAAGGGCTCCCAACTTCGCGCTTCGCGCTGCGCGAAGCGCGAAGTGCGAATAACTTCGCGCTCTCGCGCCGCCTCCCAAGGGAGAAGAGGAGGATGAGGAGGAATCGGAGCCGAACCGCGAAGCGCGAAGCGCGAATAACTTCGCGCCCTCGAGGGCGCCCTTGCTTTCGAGCCTCGGGTCGTGGACAGCACATGACGGGAGGCTCTCGGCCACGCTCGGCTCCCAGGGGACGACGCTGTGGGAAAAAGCACACTGTGGGAACAAAACCACACGCCGTGGGGGGGGAACAAAAAAAACAT
>CAUYUJ010017115.1:561260-571260 GCA_963575745.1 Prorocentrum cordatum | reverse complement strand
CCTCCTCCTCTTCCTCCTCCTCTATTCATTCCTCCTCCTCCGTCCCCCGCTCCTCCTCCTCCTCGTCCTCCTCCTCCTCCTCCTCCGCCTCCTCCTACTCCTCCTCCTCCTCCGCCTCCTCCTCCTCCTCCTCCTCCTCCTCCTCCCCTGCCTCTTACTCCTCCGCCTCCTCCTCCTCCTCCTCCTCCTCCTCCTCCTCCTCCTCCTCCCCTCCTCTTACTCCTCTCCCCCTCGTCATCCTCCTCCTCCTGCTCATCCTCCTCCTCCTTCTCCTCGTCCTCCTCCTCGTCCTCCTCCTCCTCCTCTCCTCCTCCTCCTCCTCCTCCTCCTCCTCCTCCTCCTCCTCCTCCTCCTCCCCCTCCTCCTCCCCCATCGCCTCCTCCTCCTCTTCCTCCTCCTCCTCCTCTGCCTCCTCCTGCTCCTCCTCCTCCTCCTTCTTCTCCTCCTCCTCCTCCTTCTCCTCCTCCTATCCCTCATCCTCCTCCGAGGCCCCCGAGACCCGCCAAAGACGGCCCCGAGGCTTTTCAAAACGGGCCTCAGGGAAGGAACTCGAACTGCTATATGGAGAAATCCGCTCCAAGATGGCCCTCGAGTCAGCCAACAGGCCCCCGAGGCCCCCAATAGGCCCCAAAGAGGCTCCCAAGAGGCCGCCAAGTGGTCGCCATGATGCCTCCAGAAGGCTTCCGAAAAGGTACCCCGACAGACTCCACAAGGCACGCATGAGGCTCATGTCCGACCCGCAACCGATTGCACGGTGCCGCGATGGGCCTAAAGCCACCAGATCCGCGTCCGTGCCGCACGTGTGTCCCCAGGCCCAGTTGCCTCCAGGGTTGTAATACGATTTACGGAGCCCACAGCCCCAATTCATAGAATGTCCTCTGGGCGCCCCGCGTGGCTTTCCCAAAGGCCACAGGGCCCAAGAGGCACCCAAGACGGCCCAATTGGTCTCCAGGTCGGCCCTAGAGCGCCCCGAGACGCCCAAGACGCACTTCTGCCACCAGCCGGCCTTCATGGCCCAGAAACAGCAGCATGGCCCCATGATGACATCGACAAAACGCAAGCATTGACCTTCCTTATGCTTCTGTACCAGATTATCTGATCGGCTGCGTTTGTCGGTCATGCGCACTTTTTCGATGCACGGGCGAGCCCCTCCGCATCCAGAATCGGTGTTTATAGCCCGCGGTTTCCCATGGAATCTCCCGTACGGACTCCCGTGTGGTTTCCCGAATGATTTGCCGTATGGTCTCTCGCATGGTCTCACCAGATGTGTTCCGCATGTCCTCCACATGAACAGTATAGAGTACCGATACACCGTGTCTTCAGCACGTAGTCGAGTACCCAAAGCTCCCAAAAGCACGATAAAAGCTATGGGAAATCCCCAGACGCCCAGATAACGAAATTCCCAAGGAATTCTCGGACGTTCGCGGGCGCTGCTGAGGCTTTCGCGTGGGCCGTCGGGGCGGTGGCCCTGACCAAATAAACCCAAAGAGCCCTCGAGGTTTCCCGGGAAGCGCCAGAGGGTCCAGGAACACCATGCAACGACCCCAAGATTTCCCATGATGCCCTCCAGGCAACCCAAAAAGCTCCGAGCAAGCTCCGAGAAGGCCCCGAGAGGCCCCCCAAGAGGCCCCAGAAGTCAAAATGATTCCCCCGCTCGTGTTTGATGGATTGTATCGTTGTCGTCTGTTCGGGCTTCCGACGCTTCAATACGGCCAACGCAAAGGTTTTTGCTGTAGGGTTCAGCTGCGTAATGCGATGTGCGTTCTGCGCTTTTTTGTGCGCATGTCCACACCCACCTGCGCCCCTGTGCGGAGCAGCGTTGAACCCGCCGCCTCCACGCACATGCCCCCACATGCGATGCATCTCCATGGTCCAGGCCCACGAGGTCGCTGGTCAGGAAAGCGACGCCATGCCCGCATGTGGCCGCGCATGAGATATTTCCACAGAACCAAAAGATGCAGGAACGCTCCCCAGGCAACCTGGACAACCCCCGAGATAAATAACACGAGCGATAAGGCAAGTCAATGGCGGGCCAATGGGGGCCAGCGGCCGCCGCCCGAGAATACCAGTTCCGTACATGCCATGCACATGCCTCGCAGATGCTGGTACAGTATTTGCACAACTCGCGGAGCCCGGCCGTGCATTCTTGAATGGAGGAGGAGGGGCAGGAGCTTGGGAGGAACGGAAAAAGCTGGGAGGGGTGAACAAAAATGTAGTAGGATCTCCACCAGGCGGCTGACAACGCCTACGAGCAAGCCTCCTCGAACTCCGCGTCAACCTCCTCCTCCTCCATGTCTTTTTCCGCTTGCTCCTTCCCCCCTTCCTCATCATTTTCGTCGCCGTCGTCCTCCTCCTCATCTTCCTCTTCCTCTCCTCCTCCTCATCCTCCTCCTCCTCCTCCTCCTCCTCCTCCATCTTCCTCCTCCTCTTCCGTCTTCTCCTCCTCCTCCTCCTCCTCCTCCTCCTCCTCCTCCTCCTCCTCCTCCTCCTCCCTCCTCCTCCTCTCCTGACGAGCTAACGAATTGAAGGCGCAAGAGTCCGTCGGACCCCGCCCTCCCCCCTCCTCCTGTCCTCCTCCTCCTCATCCTTCTCCTCCTCCTCCTCCTCCTCTCCTCCTCCTCCTCGTCCTCCGCCCTCCTCTTGCTTCTTCTCCTCCTCCTTTCCATAATCTTCCTCCTCCTCCTCCTCCTCCTCCTCGTCTCCTTCTCCTCCTCCTCCTCCTCCTCCTCCTCCTCCTCCTCCTCCCATCCTCCCCTCCCCCTCCCACTTGGAGCGCTTTGCAAGCATATGCGGCCGCACGTGGCCGTGCACGCTCTCGCGGCCAAGAGCGGCGCCATGTGCGGGCATGTGCGGTCGTCCGCTCCGGGATGCGCGGCCATGTGCGGAGGTGCGGGGCGGAGGCGGGAGGGCATGCGCGGCCTGCTGTGCGGAACTGCGCGGGCATGTGCGGCAGCGTGTGGCCCTGTGTAGCCGCGCGGCCACGAACGGTGCCGTGTGCGGGCATGTGCGGCGCCATGTGCAGGCATCCCCAGCAGCGCGGGGGCAAGCAGCTGCGGTGTGGGCACCTCCTGTACCGCCGAACCAGAACAATGCTTCGACAAAAAAACACAAAGAGCATGCCCCCGCACGTGGCCGCACACGTGCACACGCCACTGGATCGTAACGCTCTGATGTGCGGGGCACACGCCGCGCACATACCCGGACGACGAGCGCACATGCCAAGCCAAAACCGCTTGCACGTGCCCCCAAGTGGCACTAAGATCGCGAGCCCTGTGCAAAAGGCCGCCAATATCGCCCCACGACAATCCAAGAAGCCCTTGGGAGGGCCCCCAAGACGGCCCAAGACGGCCCAAGAGGCCACCCGAGCGGCCCAAGAGGGCCCCAAGAGGGGGAGCTCGAACTGACAGTTCGCGCTCTCCGCCCGAAGATGACCGCGGAAACCGCCCCAGGAAGCTCCCTAGAGGCATAGATCATGCTCCAGGGAGCCCCCCAAGAGGCCTCAAGTGGGTGCCGGAAAGCCCGCAAGAGGCCCTCGAGGCCCTAAGACCCCCCCAAAGCCGCCGCCAAGAGGCTTTCGAGAGGCTTCCCAATAGTAAATCCCTGCAAGCATCTGAGAGGCCTCTGACCTACAAGCTAGGCACGGTGGCGGGTGATTTCCAAAGAGGCCCCCGAGATCGCTCCAAGACGGCGCAAGAGGCCCCCACGAGGGCGTCAAGACGGACCCAAAACGGCCAAGGACGCGCCCGAGAGGACCCAAGAGGGCCGCAAGAGAGGGAACCCGAACTGACAGCTCGAGCCTATCACCGCTCGGATGCCCCAGAGGTCCTCCCAAATGCCTCGCAAATGCCCCGCGAGGCTTCCCGAGACACCTCAAGCGGTCCCCCAGGGGCTTCTCCTCCACGACCCCGGGACGGTGGCAGGATGTGCCAAAAATGAATTAGTAAGTACGTACACGAGTAAGTACGTAAATAAATAAGTAAGTAGGTAAGTAAGCAAGCAAACAAATAAGAAACAAATACGTGAAACATGAATGTAGCAACAGGCCAAACATTAATGAAACTGCATATTGAGGAAGGAAAGGGAACACCCTGGGGTGTGCGGGCAACTGCAGCCGGCGACGCTTGCCGAGGAGGCGGGATGGGCCAAAAGCCACCAGAGCTTCCGCCCCAGTATGCTCGCAGAGTGGTGCACTGCGTGCTGAGTGTTAGCTGGCCCTGTGCGCCGTTCCAAGAAGCTCCCAGCGGCCTCCAGCACCACACGCCGGCCGCCAGGAAGGACCAGAAACGGCGATTCTCAAAGGCAGAGGGCGGCGGTGGTTCGCCGTAGGTGCCTTCGATACTTGTAAGAAGGGTTGTCCAAGATGTCCCACCCCGCTGGGGTGCGATCCTTAGAGGAGAAGTTCCGCTGGATTGGCGCTTCGCTCTTCGACTCGTCGTCGACAGTATCGAAGCCGCTCACGATGTTCAGGAACTCGTTCAGCTCGGGGTGCTCCTCTGGATGCAGAGTGGCCTCGAAAAGCGGTATGAAGATGTTGTCAAGTATGTCCTGGAAACAGCCTATCTGCTTATGCTCCTTATCCGCCACCGCGCCGCCAGCACGATCGACTGCGATAGAAGAAAGAACCGACGACCTTTCCAACAAACTTGCCCACTCAACCCTCCCACCAACCCTGGCCTACCACCTTCCAACAAATCCTGGCCAACCCGTCCGTCCAATCCTGGCGAGGGTAATCCTTAACCGGAAAAAAACAGCAGTCGCTGTGTAGCGGTATGTGCATCGTAAGTCAGGGACCCCAGTCGCTCAGCTTGTTGGTAATCGGGACAGGCATTAGAGCGAATGCATGTTCATGTGGTTCCTCTCTCTGTGATTCTCTCTCGCTTGTACAAGACACACATAGATCGGAGGTTCGGGGGTGAGTCCGACGTGAAACGGAGACCCCCCTTACTGGGAAATCGATGTCGGTTTCGGGTTTCGGGTTCGTGTCATGCGTGCCGTGAGGGCGTGCGGGCGAGGCAAAGCTGCGTGGGCGGGCGGGAGGAAATCCTCGAGGTGGCTGGGCCGCGGCCGCACCAAATGTAACTCCTCCGGCGGCTGGTGCCCCGCGGTGTCCCGCTGGTGTCCGGTGGGTGTCCCGAAATCCTTCTGTGGCTGGGCCGCGTCCGGACCAAATGTTTCTCCACCGGCGGCTGGTGCCCCGCGGTGTCCCGCCGGTGTCCCGCGGGTGTCCCCAAATCCTCCCGTGGCTGGGCCGCGGCCGGACCAAATGTTTCTCCTCCGGCGGCAGGTGCCACGCGGTGTCCCGCTGGTGTCCCGCTGGTGTCCCGCTGGTGTCCCGTGGTGTCCCGTGGTGTCCCGCGGTGTCCCGTTGAGAGAGATCGATCGTGAGATCGATACTGAGATCGATACTGAGATCGATACCTATGGTGACCCGTGGTGTCCCGTGGTGTCCCGTGGTGCCCCGTTGAGTGAGATCGATAGTCAGATGGATGGTGAGATCGACAGGTGTCCCGTGGTGTCCCGTGGTGTCCCATAGAGTGAGATCGATAGTGAGAACGATACTGAGATGATGTGGTGCCCCGAGGTGTCCCGTGGTGTCCCGCTGAGTGAGATCGATATTTAGTGAGATCGACAGGTGTCCCGAGGTGGCCCGTGGAGTCCCGTTGAGTGGGATCGATAGTGAGATCGGTCGTGATATCGATAGTGAGATCGACAGGTGTCCCGCCGGTGTCCCGTGGTGTCCTATGGTGTCCCGCTGCGTGAGATCGATGGTGAGATCGATAGTGAGACCGATAATGAGATCGAGAGGTGTCCCGCGGTGTCCCGTGGTGGCCCGTGGATAGTGAGATCGATAGTGAGATCGACAGGTGTCCCGTAGTGTCCCGTGGTGTCCCGCCGAGTGAGATCGATACTTATATCGATACTGAGATCAATGTGGTGCCCCGAGGTCACCCGTGGTGTCCCGCTGAGTGAGATCGATAGTGAGATCGATAGTGAGATCGACTGGTGTCCCGAGGTGTCCCGTGGTGTCCCGTTGAGTGAGATCGATAGTCCGATAGTGAGATCGATGTGGTGTCCCGAGGTGTCCCGTGGTGTCGTATGGTGTCCCGCTGAGTGAGATCGATAGTGAGATCGATAGTGAGACCGATGACGAGATCGAGAAGTGTCCCTCGGTGTCCCGTGGTGTCCCGTGGTGGCCCGTGGAGTTCCGTTGAGTGAGATCGATCGTGAGATCGACAAGTGTCCCTCGGTGTCTCGTGGTGTCCCGTGGTGTCCCGTTGAGTGAGATCGATAGTGAGATCGATTGAGTCAGATGTTGGTTTCCCCCCCCTCTCCCCCCCCCACAACCTCCTCATCACCCGAAGGGTGGTCGTATGTGTCTATATATACACATGTTAGAACCACGCACGCTCCGCGCGCCTAGGCTCCGTCGTAACAATTCTGGTCACGCACGCCATCCCACCACGACCACCACATTGGAACACCTGCGCAGACGTGGGCAAACATAACTCAGTAGCGCCCCCTGGCTCATCTCGGAACACACAGCACAGTAACCGTGCCCCATGTGTATGGAGCTCCTACTCCGGCCCCAGAGACAAGAGGCGTACAGCGGCACACTCCTCGTGCGGATCGGATCGTGCCCAGCAGGTAACTGCACTTACGGCGCCACGGGGAAGCTTCGCGTAGCGTCGCCCCGCTCACTTCGGGATTCCTCTCAGACGGGTCGTGCCCCGCAGGCCGCCCCCCCCGCCTGCTTCGGCAGATCTCTCACACGGATCGTGCCCAGCAGGGAGCTCCACCGCCGGCCCGAATTGCAGGATTCGCACAGCGCCCCTCCCGCTCGTTGCGGCACACCCCTTGCGGGGACCGTGCCCCACAGGAGGAGGAGGAGGAGGAGGAGGAGGAGGAGGAGGAGGAGGAGGAGGAGGAGGACGGAGGAGGAGGAGGAGGAGGAGGAGGGAAGAGGAGGAGGAGGGAGGAGGAGGAGGCGGAGGAGGAGGAGGAGGAGCAGGAGGCAGGGAGCACCACCTGCAGCCCCAGAGACACGGTTCGCGCATCGTCCCCCAGCCAGTTCGGCACCCTCCTCACGCGGATCGTGCCCCGGATGGAGCTCCACTCGTGGCACCTCATCCGGCGACTCCGCACGGCGGCCCTGCACACCCCCGTCGGCACGCGAGCCGTGCCCCACAGCGCCTCGCGTGCGGCCTCAGTAGGGGGCGTGCTCGCGCGGGGGCTCTCGGTTGGCGCATGCAGGAGTGACCCTGGGTAAGAGTAACCTTTGGTGCGCGGCTTCGGGGGCCGTTGCTGGACCAAGCACAACCGCGCAAGACGCTGCTACTGCATCGCGTTCGGCGATCTGGGGACCAATGTATGCCCGCACCAAAGGTCACTCCGGCGAAGGGTCACTCTTACGTCTAGTCGACTCGGACGCTTCGGCACCCCCCTCGCGCAGATCGTGCCCCACACGGAGCTCCGAACGTGACCGCAGGGCCGCGCCCTGCGCCGCGCGCGGCTGCATTGGGTCGGGCCTTCCGCCAGCCAATGCTTCGCTGGTCTGCTGGCGTCCGGCCCAGCCTGCCGCCGTGCCTGGGCTGTGGGCCAGCATCTTCTTGGATACATGGTTGGGTCTCTTGGCATGACTCTCGGGCACTTCTATCGGCTACACGTAAGAGTGACCCTGGGTAAGAGTGACCTTCGGTGCACGGCTTTGGGGGGGCCGCGGGGAGGCCAAATCCAGGCGCGCTAGCCGCTGCTACCGCTTCGCGTTCAGCCATCTGGGGGCCCATCTGTGCCCGCACCACAGGTCACTCCGGCGAAGGGTCACTGTTACGTCTAGTCGATTCTAGGAGCCAGTGCTGAAGCCTCTTGGGGGCCGGCCGTTTGGGGGCTTCTTGGGGCCTTGCTTCAAGCTTTTAAGGACCTCTTGGGGGCCTGCTGGCGGTCTCGGAGGGCTCGAAATCTCAGTTGGAGTTTCCCCTCTTGGGCCGTCTTGGGCCCATCTTGGACCGACTTGGGGCTGCGTTGGGCCGACTTGGTGCCCTTTGGGGGGCCTCTTTGGGGCCTCTTGGGCAGTCTCGGGGCGATGTGGGGCCGTCTTGGACGCTGTTAAGACACCAAAGACGACTATGCAAGAATGCGTGTTCGCCTTGAGAAATGGGGCGACTTTGGCGTACTCGGGCCCTCTTGGTGAGTATATTGGAGCATTCTTGGGCCTGCTTCTGGTTCTCCCAGGCAGTTTTGGAAATCTTCGGGCCACGCTTGGGCCCCGTTGCTCCGCTCTGGTCGCGTATTCGCGCCCCCCGAAGCCGTCGGGCGAGGGGGAAGGCCCAGAGTCCCGGATGGTGGGGGGGTGCTCAACAGGGGGGGAATCCGATAGAGTGGCCCGGCCCAAGGCCCGAGCCCCGGTACCCCCCCCATATGTATATATATATATATGTGTATATATGTATTTATATATACACACACATCTAGATATGAATATATATATATATATACACGCATGCCTTTACAATACATACACACCTACCTACCTACCTACCCACCGTTCTACCTACATACATACATACATACATGCAGACATACATACATACAAACGTGCACGCACACATCCACATATACATGACTATACAATTACATACACACACATATATCGACATATACACATACATGAGTGCATGCATGCATGTATACATACATACAACCATATTGTACATACATGCATGCATGTACATATACACCTATGTGTAGATACGCATACATATACACATACCTGCATGTATAGAAATATATGTCTGATGGTTTCCGTCTTGTTCGTGCTAGCGATAGTGAGGCCAGCGACGAACGACGAATGGTGTAACCTCATTGCTTTGTCGTGCAGTAGCATCGTCATGTTGCCGTCGCCACCGTCGCCACGGTCGTGAGGTAGCATCGTCATGCTCGCAATCGCTTTACCGCATTAGTCGGTATCCTAACCATCGTCGGTGTCCTGGTCATTCCAGTAGTCTCGAAGTCCCTGCGGGAGTCCTGCACGGGAGTTTTGTGGGTGAGTCTCCTGAGTGAGTCCTATAACGACTCCTGATCGGGTGCGCTGACGAGACGCCGCCAGGAACCGGTGTGGGGTAGCGCACCATGGCCCGAGACACGTGCGCGGACGATACGGGCGCCAGGGGACGAAACGGAAGAAGAAAAGGGGGCGTGACATCTCACAAAATGTCATGGACCGGCCATGATAGTCGCCCCCTTGTCCTTGCCGCCCCCTCCCCCACCCCCAAGCCATGGGGGGGGGTCCTATGAGGGAGTCCTCTGGGGGAGCTCTCTGAGGAAATCCTGAATATTGCGAGGGACTCGGAATAGGACTTAAGGCACCGTAGACACCCCAAAGTGCTGCCAAAAGGCTTTCCAGGAGACCCCTGGAAGTCAGAAACGCACCAAAAAACGTATGAATTACATTCTCTTCCGTCGGTCACCCCTTTTCGCCTCAATTCCGCCAGAACTTTCAGCAAAGAGCCCGGAGTGCTCCCCCGGCTGTCCGCAGCAGACGGCCCTCAGGAAATCCGAGAACCCGCACCCCCAGAGGCCCCAGACGGCCAAACTATTCTTGCAGGCGGACTGGCGAGAGTTGCACCGAAATTGATCGGGGGAACTAATTTGACTACCTACCAGACCACCCCAACCCAACCCGAAGACACGAATTTCGGGTTGGGGGGGGTAAGGGTTGCACATGTGTTGTTTCGATGTTTCCCGACCCCCCCCCACTGGAAATCGAGGGTAAATCTGAGCCTTCGGGTTGGGTTGGGGTGGTTTGGTGGGTGGTGATAATTGTCGCAATGGAGCCATGCGGCCCGCGAAGCCCCAACGAATTGACGGTCGATGACAGAGCACTAGTAAGCCGTGTTCGACCAATGGAGGAAAAAACACCAGTGGCTACGCTACGCTTGCTCAGTGGCGGAGTTGACACAGGCAGCTGGATAGACGGTGTACAGTCGCGGGATCTGGATCATCC
>CAUYUJ010017115.1:551260-556260 GCA_963575745.1 Prorocentrum cordatum | reverse complement strand
AAGGCGCTTGCACCTCCCCCTCGGCGGAAGGCGGCGGCTGCCCGCGGTGCTGTCTTGGGTGGCCGCGCCTGCGGTTGCCTGCGCCGTGCCTGCGGCAGCCGGTGGTTGTAAAGCCTGTGCACCCTTGTGGTGACCATGTTTCTGCCTCAGGGGTCTCCCGAGCCAGCCACGCGAGTTTACCCCTCGCCCGACGCCGCCGACGGAGCGCCGCCGGCTGCGGCCCTCCCCGTGCCGCCCGCGCAGCTCTCGAGGGCTCTCGGCGGGCGTGCGCACGGTGGGCGCTGGCACGCGTTCTGAGGCTCACCGAGGTCGGGGCAGGTGCTCCGCAGAGGATCACGCGCCCTTACCTCTACTCTGCCCTCGTTTTCCCTTTTGGGGGGCTTCCTGGGTCGCCCTCGTCGCCGCTGCCGGTCTCGCCTCGTTGTCCTGGTCTGGACGCGCCCCGGGAGGTGCCTGGGGTGCCCATGCGTGTTGCCTTGTTCTGGGTTGCGGGGTGGGTTGCCGTGTCTCTCCGAGGGGTGTCTTCTGGTCCGTTCGAGGTGCGCGGGTTGCCGGTGCCGTGGTGCGTGTGTGTTGTGTCGTCCACGCCTTCTCCTGCCTCGTCGTTTTGTGTCGCCTTGGCGTGGGTGTGCTTGCTTCGTGTCGGGGGGTCGGCGCTTGTGTTCGCTTGTCTTGTTTGCGTGAGGCTTGTACTTCCCGCTTCGCTGCAGCCGCTTCGCTGTCAAGCTGTAGTTGTGTCTTGACGTTTCGCCTTTCCCGGCATCTTGATGCCCCCATCGATGCCTAAGATACGATTCGTACTCGCCCTGGCCATGGCGCCTGGGCCGTGCACTGCCGCTCCGAAGCGTGCGCCGCACGAGAAGGAGGCTTTCGTTCTCTTCCGCTCCCAGTTGCGGGCCAGTGGACGGTTGCATCAACTGTGGTTGGAGGCGGTGTCGAGTGCTCCTGCCGCCGGCCAGACTGCCGACCATGTGTATGAAGGGCTGGTCCGTGCTGAGTGGGCAGGCCTTTCGGACTTGGAGCGCGTCGTGTATCTAGCCCAGGCCC
Source organism: Prorocentrum cordatum (assembly GCA_963575745.1). Lineage (NCBI taxonomy): Eukaryota > Dinophyceae > Prorocentrales > Prorocentraceae > Prorocentrum > Prorocentrum cordatum. Next base: position 555,213 of record CAUYUJ010017115.1, on the reverse strand, counting down.
AGCAGGAGGCTGAGGCCAAAGAGCGTGCCCGCGTGCTCGAAGCTGATGCCAAGGGGCGCGCCCGTCTGCTCGAGGCGTTCTCGCAGTGCTCCAGCCCGTCGCGCGCTGCTGCGGCGGGCACAGGCTCTGGACGCCCGAGATGGGCACGGAAAGAATCGGCATGATGCCCAACAGCAGTTCCTGTTCCCTCTGTGCTGGGTTCGCTGCCCTCGCCGCCGCGGCCTTTGTCTTTTTGCGTTTGCTGGCCGCCTGCCCTACAGCGGCCGCTGTGGGTTTTTGTGTCTGCCTTCGTTGTTGGGCATTGTTCCCATTTTTTCGGCACCTATCTCGGGCGTCCAAACAGGCGGGACCCAACCCAGCAGCAGCGGGCCGGCGGGGCCAGATGCCGGCGCGGCCCTCGCGCCTCCCACTGGTGCCCCTGCGCAGGTGGATCCTGAGGCGGAGACTGTCCCAGGCCTCCCTGGTCTCCCCGCCGAGTCTGCCATGGCCCCTGGCCGTGCGCCGGCCGAGCCAGCAGCGGTCCCCGTGCCGCCGCCGCCGGTCTTTGGGGCCTTCCTGAACGCCGCTGCTCTGCCCTCGTCCAGCTCGTCGTCGTCGTCGTCGTCGGCGGCGCCTGGCTCGCCTCTGTCACCGGCGCCTCCGGCTTCGCCTGGCGCCCCGCACTGCAGCGGCGACGCGGCATGCAGCGAGGGGCCTCTGAGCTCACTGCTGGCGGCGGCAGCTGCGCGCACTTTGCCCTCGCACCCTGGCGTCTGCAACTCGGCCTACTCGCCGGCGCTCCTGGCCGCGGTCGGCCTCCTACCGGCAGAGACCTTGGCAGGCTGGCTCGCCCGTGCATCCATGGGTCCGCCCTTCGCTGACCTGGTGCAAGAGCTCGTGGGAGCATCGGCGGTGCCCTCCTCGGATCTCGTCTTTGCTCTGCAGTCCTTGGCTGCCGCCGCGCCCGGGCACGCCGCGCCTGCGGCCTTGGCGGCCGCTGCCCTCTTCGGGCGGCTGGCGCGCCCCGTGGGCCTTGCAGAGGTGGTCCACACCCTCCTGCTCGGGGCCAACTACCTGGACACCTTGGTCGCCGAGGCCTTGGTGGCGGTGCACGGGGGCTCTGCACAGGGTGCCGCTGCTGCCCTCCGCGCCGCAAGTCTGCGCTGGGCTGCGGGCGCAGCGGGCGGCAGCTCGAGCAGTTCTGCGGGGGCCAGCCCGGGCCTGGCACCGGCGTCGCAGGCCACTCCCCCGTGGCGCAGTCCGCCCGCCGCCCCTCCGCCTCTGGGCGGCCCCGCTGCGTCCTCCTCTGGCCCGCCGCCTGCGTCGCTGGGGATGCCCGCGCCCCAGCCTCTTCCGCCTGCGCCGGCCAGTTCCGGGCGGCCGCGCGGCCCGCCCCCGTCGTCTGGCCCCCCGCCGGCGGCGCCCGTGCTGCCTTCGCCTCCGCTGTCCCCCTCGTCCGCCTGCTCCTGGCGGCCCAGCGGCCCGCCCTCGTCGTCCGTCTCCTTGCCGGCGGCGCCGGCGCAGCACCAGCCCCAGCAGCCTCCCGCGCCTTCCGGCTCTTCGCGGCGCTCGCGGCGCTACACCGGCGCTGACCCCAGTAGCGCCCGCTTCCGACGCGGGCTCCCTGCGCGTGCTGACGGGCGCGCGCTCACGGAGCAAGAGGTCCTTCAGTTGGCTGCCGCCTGCGGGCTCTACACCGACCCCCGCCAGGCATTCTGGCTCTTTGGCACCAACGGCGCCCGGATCGGCTTGGCGTTCCGTCCGCTCGGCGGCGGCGGGGTGATAAATTTTTGGCTCCGGCAAGCCAAATTGACCATCGCCGGCAACACGGAGGTCCGAGAGCGGCTCCTCGAAGCAGTGCTTGCGTGGACCGTCCCCTGGGTTGGGCACCAGCCCCGGCCCCGCGCCGCCGCGGCGCCCCCGCCCCCGCCCAGCGCTCTGGGCGCGCCGCCCGCGCTGGCCCTCCACGCTCCTGCTGCCGCCACGGGCCTGGCCGCCGCTGCCCCTCCGACGGCTGCTGCTGCTGCCACCCCGGCCGGGGCCTCCCGCCGCCGCCGCCGCCGCCGCCGCCGCCGCCTCCGCCGCCTCCGCCGCCGCCGCCGCCGTCGCCGCCGCCGCCGCTGCTGCCGCCGCCGCCGCCGCCGCCGTCGCCGCCTTTGCTGTCGTCGTCGTCGTCGTCGTCGTCGTCGTCGTCGTCGTCGTCGTCGTCGTCGTCGTCGTCGTCGTCGTCGTCGTCGTCGTCGTCGTGTCGTCGTCGTCGTCGTCGTCGTCGTCGTCGTCGTCGTCGTCCCTGAGGCTGCTGGGGCGCCCCCGGCCGCTGCCTCCCGCCGCCGCCGCCGCCCCCGCCTGAGCTCCTCCTGCCGCTCCCGGAGCGCAGAGCGCGGCCGCCGGCCCCGGGGCTAGCCGCGCGCGCCCCGGGCACTCGCTTCCTTTTTTCGCTTCTGGAAATGGGCGTTGCGTGTCCCTTGGCTGTCGTCGTCGTCGCTGCGTTCGCCGCCGCTGTCGCCGTCGTTGTCGTCTTCGTCGCCGTCGCCTTCGTCTTCGTCGCCCTCGCCGTCGTCGTCGTCGTCGCCGTTGCTTCTCGTCGGCGTCGCCCTCGTCGTCTCCTGTCGTCGCCGTCGTCCTGTCGCCCTCCCGGCTGCCCCCCCCCCGGGGCGTCTCCTCCCGCCGCCCTCCTCCCTCCCCCCTTTTCCCTCGCCTGGCTGGTGGTGGTGGAGCTGTGGCGGGGTGGTGGAGGACGACGAGGTTCCCTGTTTCGTTGCCGCCAGTTGGCAGCACGCGCACTCGCGCTCGCGCACTGGCGCTCCGCCATTTGGTGGCGTGGCAGGCGCGGCTCCCAGGGGGCCCCTACAACTGTCTCGCATGAAGCGACACCCGGCCCCCCTGGGAGCGGGCACGCGCGCCGGGCACTTGCCCCACTGCCAGCGCCCTACTCGGGACTGCTCATGCCTGCCCTTTGCCCGGGGCTTCGGCACCAACGCGCCCCACTTGGGTGCGCCTCAACCAGAACCAGAACCAGGAGGAGGAGGAGGAGGAGGAGGAGGAGGAGGAGGAGGAGGAGGAGGAGGAGGAGGAGGAGGAGGAGGAGGAGGAGGAGGAGGAGGAGGAGGAGGAGGAGGAAGGAGGAGGAGGGGAGGAGGAGGAGGGGGAGGGGGAGAAAGAAGAGGGGGAGAAGGAGGAGGAGGAGGAGGAGAGGAGAAGGAGGAGGAGGAGAAGGCGGAGGAGGGGGAGAGGCGTGGCCGCGCGACGGCGGCTCCCTGCTTGGTGAAGGTGAGGTTCAGGGCGGCGTCCCTCTTGTACTTGCCCTGCGCGACGGGGCGGGGTGGGCGCGAGGCGCGCCGCGCGCGAGGCTGGAGCAGCAGCAGGGGGGAGGAAGAGGGAGGGAGGAGGAAGAGGAAGGAAGCGGGAGGGAGGAAGATGGAGGAGGAGGAAGAGGAGGGAGGAGGAAGAGGAGGGAAGAGGGAGGGAGGAGGAAGGAGGAAGAGGAGGGAGGAGGAAGAGGAGGGAGTCAGAGAAAGGAGAAGGGAGGAGGGCGCGGGAGAAGGGGGAGGAGGAGGGGGGGGAGAGGACAGGCGACGGAGGAGGAGAGAGCAGGAAGAGGAGAGCTCTTTTCATCGCATTCGGGGTCTTGTTCATGTGGGTTTGGTGTTCTGGGTTTCCCTCCTCCTTGCTTCTGTGTACATCCTTCTCCCACCATCCTTGTCCCCATGATCGTGCATATCGTCGTCAGGCCCACGTCTCGCCAGCAGCATCGCCCCAATCTAAAACCCTGAGCATATATTCACAAACACCATAATTTATCGACATGCATACATGCATACATTCATACATTACACACATACATACATACACACATACCTACACATATCTACACACATGCACACATGCACACACACGTACACACAGGCATACATATATGTTTGCATGCATGCGTACATACATGCACACATACACACATGCATACGTACAAACGC
>CAUYUJ010017115.1:446260-548760 GCA_963575745.1 Prorocentrum cordatum | reverse complement strand
CGCGCCAGGGCGATCCCTGCGCAAGCGCGCGTGCTGCAGCTACTCGGCGGAGAGGCGGCTCAGCATCTCGGTCACGCGGCCGCCCTTCTCGCACCTCCTCATGCTGGCAGCGCTGAACCACCTGCCCCTCTCCTGGGCGACCGCGATCGGGCGCCTGCCACTGGCCGCCCCGTGGCTCACCCCGCCGCGCCGCAGCTGGCGCGCGTGAGGCACCCTGAGCGGCTCGCACTGGAGCGAACCGACTGCCTCGGAGAAGGCGCAGGCGTACTCGAGGTAGCTCAGCGGGAACAGCTGGCCCCCAGACGCGCGCAGGAGGTGGCCCCAGACCTGGCCCGGGTCGTCGCACTCTGCGTTGTCCAGCACCATGGCCATGTCGAGGACGCCTGTCTTGCTGGGACGCTCCATCCCCCGACGATGGAGGAGGGCGCCCCAGCGCCCCACCCCTCCCATCTCCTGCGGAAGGGGCGGCATCAGCTCGCCCCGGCTCTGCGACAGCACGTCGCGCGGGCCGAGATGCAGCAGGAACTGGGGCATCGCGGCGATCCTCGCATAGAGCGGCACGCCTTCAAGAACCATCTGGTTGACGACCGCGGAGGCCATCGGCAGCTGGATCGGCGGGCGCGACCCCTCGGGCGCCACCTTGTAAAAGCCGGCCTCAGCCTGCCTGGCCCTCTGCAGCTCCACGCCCGACTTCGACGCGTCCAACCTGCGGAAGGCGGCCGCCGCCCTCGTCTTGCTGAAGTCGCTCGCCGAGTACCCCTCGAAGAAGAAGTGCGCGAAGTGCTGGGCGGGCGCGGTGCCCCGCTCCAGCGGCGCCCCGGCGGCAGCCCCTCAGCCTTGGCCCGCGCCTCGAACTCGCCCATCAGCGCGCCGCATAGAGCGCCTCCGCGGGCCGCGATGCGGAGCGCGCCTCCAGGATGGAGCGGCCGCCCGCGTCCTGGCGCTGCTTCGCCTCGGCCTGGCGGGGCCTCCTCTGGGCCGCCCGCCCTGCCATGACCTCGGCCGCCTTCGACGGCCCCGACCTGGCCGTCGGCTCGCCCCCCCCCCCCCCAGGCCGGCCGCAGCTCGCGGCGGGCGCCGCCCTCGGCGTCGTCGCAGGCCGACGCGGCGTTGCCCGCGGACCGCGGCGGCGAGGGCGAAGCGGAAGCGCTCGAAGGCTGGCGAGCCACGCCTGAGCCCAAGTGCGGCAAGGCGACGATGAAGAGCAGATGAAGGCGATGTTGGCGCGTAGATTCGCGACGGCGCATCGGCCGGGCTTCGCTCGCTGATGATCCATCGAAAGCTCGGCGCGGCATCGGCCCCGAGACACAGGGCGCCCCACTGCCGGCAGATGCGATTCATCAGCGAGGATCTCGACCCCTCCTTTGCCAGCGCCAGGGCGATACTCACGGCATCAACCAGGAAGAATAGCTTTCTGCCAAAGGACCTCTGGGGGCGCAACTGGCGCTTGAGTGCCCGCAGCACGGCTCTAGCCTCAAGAGGGGGCACGTGCCCGGACTTCCACTAGCGGCCATCAGACACGACCCTCCACTCTCCTTCCATGAGCTCGGCGCTGATGTCCCTGGAGTCTCAGGACGGGGTGCTGGTGTCTGGCCACTGGTTGCCCTTCTCTTGCGCGCGCTGCTCGCCCTGCTGCAGCTCACAGCGCAAACGAGCGCAGGCACCGAGATCCTCACTCCTAGAGAAGCGCAACAGCTCGCGCGACCGCCCAGCAGCGGCGATGCGCGGGGCCCCCCGTTCTCCTTCCACCGCGCCGCGACCGAGGAGACGCGTCGCTGACGCACGCCGCGTCCGACGACGTCGCCCCCGCGGTTACAGCGCAATAGAGGAAGCAAGGAGGGCGCCCATCGCATCTCCCTCCTGGCGGCAGGTCAGAGCGCTACATCGCGGCCCCTGTGCCGGCTGATGCGAGATGGCCAATGATAATCTCAACGACGCGCCCCGAAACGCGAGAACGTCGCAGCAGCTCTCGAATGCCCAGACGAACGGAGCTGGCCGGGCCCGACCAGGCTGTCGTCGGCGGCGAAGGACTGGCCGCCCCGGCTGACCTCGACGCCGCGCGCGGGAAGCCCCGCCTGGCGGAACAACCTGTTCACGCGCTGGGCCGCTGAGGCCACGGGCTCCTCCATGGCGCAGCAGGCCGCGAAGTTGTCAACGCACTCGACGTGCAAACGCGGACGCGTGGGAGGCGCCTCCGCCCCATCCCTCATCATGTTGGCATAGGAGATCCCCTCGAGCTTGGTCGCCGTGGCCTCGTGTACCATCTGGCGCGCCATGAGGGCCCGGTTCCATCCCATGGGCGCCGCCCTCAGGCAGGGGGCCCACGCCGCCCCCCATCGAGCCCCCCGTCGATGGCCTCAGACACGCCCACATCCTAAGCGCGAAGCCGAAAAAAACGAAGTACCCGCAGAACTCCGCCGGCAGCTCGAGAACGCATAGAAGCAGTTCGCAATGTCGCCCCCCCCCCCCAACCAGAGTGGCACTCCCGCGCCCGCCTCCAGCGTCGCGAAGCTCTGGCCCGTCGCCAGCTTCACGTCGGGGGGGTCGGCGAAGTGCGCGTTGGCCCACCTTGCGACAATGATCATCCTCTGCTGGCCATCCTTCTTGTGGACCGCAAAAACCAGCACGTCCTCAACGCGGCGCTTTCTGTGCTCGATGAGACCGCGCGCCTCGAGCCGCTCTGCAAACTTGCAGCACAGGCGGCGATTATGAAGACGCGCACATGTAAACACCTTATTCGCCCCTGAATTAAACTCGCGCTGCTCCGCCGCCCCTTTCTTTGACGGGAGCTTCTCCTTGAGAGTCCGTTAAATGTCCACGCCGGCACAGTTCCCCCTTCCTCTCGGGACCTCCGATTCTTCGTCGCAGTCGGATGCGTTTCTGGCGCGCTGTCTCCGCGGCGAATGCAGCCGATGCCCGAGCTGGTTCGGCCTGGTTCAAAGTGGCATTGAGCTCATTGGAAAGAACTACACATTCCTCTGGTTCCACAGCGCTGACTTTCGGAGCCGCGGGGCCGATGTCGAGAATTCGTCGCCCTACCTCATGCGCGGCCTGCGCTCGATCATTTCGTGATCATCTATTTCGCGAACGTCGTCGTCGGTGAATTCAGTGGCACCGCGTCTCGAGCGGAACGAGCGGCTTCCCTCGCGGCAGTTTTGCGGAGCGCATGCTTCAGCGGGGCGCTGAGATGGTCGAGGGGGACCTGGTCCAATACTGACTTGATGAATGCCCCGTACTCCGCTCTTCTGCGCATTTCGGGGTGGACGGGTCGTTCCTCCTCGGGCACCGACGCCCCTGGCTCCAGGGGCGCCAGAATAGCAAAGTGGTCGGAGAACTTCGCACGGCGATTCACCTCTGTGCCGGCTATCACTCGGGCCCCGCATGCGAGGTGCGCGAGCGACCAGCCAGGCAACGAGCAAAAGATGCGGTCGATGTGAGAAATCGACTTCTGCGACTGGCAGTAGCGCGTCGGCTCGGAGGTTTCAAACTCGATGAATTCGCGAGCGATCGCTGTCCAGTCGTTCCCACGACTTTGGCGCCACCAGTGGAGGGCGCAATCCGTCTCAGAAGCTCGCCCCCAGAAAGGCCCGAGCCGAACGCGCGTTCAGGAACAGGGGGGGCCCCCGCAAAACTGTGCATTGTGTCGGATTGCGACTAGACAGCCTCGAGTCCTGAAAGATGCGGTCATTGAGCCCAACGCGGGCCACTGGAAAGATGCCAAAATTGAATATTGTAAAAGGCGATGGCGACCCCCATCGTTCGGAACGCACCAACCGCCGCGATCGAGCGGTGGAGATGGTTGAGAAGTCACGCAGCTCGTGCAGTGAACCTCTGGGCTCCTGCACTCCCGCGAGTGACCCAGGCGACAGCAGTTTCGAGAGGTACGCGAGCTTCTTCGAACGGAGCAGAAGACTGCGGTGAAACAACGACCTTGCACTCCGGGAGCCCAGCTTAAGCGTTATGCCGATCCCCTCACTGGACTTCCAAGTCTGGAGGAAGGTGTCAAAGACTCCACGACTCCACGATGGCGCCGAGGCTTCGCCCTCGACTGCATTATTGACCACACCCTCGACCTGCCCCCTGGAGAAATTCAGCCTGCGCAAGCCGTCCGTGTCCCGTTGCAGGAGCGCGGGGCCGTTGTCCCTGGGCGTGATCTCGCAGCACGGCGTCCGCTGGCATGATGGCTCGCCCCTGAACTTGCTATCGAAAATGCGGCGGCTGGGGAAAGAGGACTCCGGCGCCTTCTTGGCCCTCTTAAGGGCCAACCCACGCTGAACTGTGAAGGGGCTCTTGTCCTCGCTGATGTGCAACTCCTGCCTCTGGCTGGACGTGTCGGCGACTGTGAACCTCCCCCATGTTCTCGGACCGGTCTCGACGGCAACCAGCGCCTGCTGCACGCGGCGGGCAGCCACAGCTGGAGCACCACGGACGCGGATGACGAAGCGCTTCGGCGCCGCGGGATCTCCGTCAAGTGCCCAGTCCTCTGCGGACAGGTTGGCTCTCTCGAGCCAAGGGGAAGTGGCGTTGGAAACTTCTCCACGAGTAACCATAAAAGACGAACGGGCGATAATGATCGATGTGTCAGGCTCCCTCTCGACGGCTGGGTTGCTGAGCTTGACCTCCGGCTTCTCGTTGAGTAAGAAAGCAAGTTGCTTGTCCATGTGATTGATCTTGACCAGCTGGGCATCGAGTCTCTCCGCATTGACCCGACACTCGCTCTCCACCTTGCTGATCCGAGCCTCCACCTGACGCGGTAATGATCTACAACTGGCGCGCACGGTACTCGCGAAACTGGTGATACTGTCTTGCATCTTGGCCACTGCGGCCGGGAGCTCAGCACGTGTGGTCGACGTACCCCTTGAGATCCACGCTGGTGTCGCCCCCCGTCTGCAGATTGGCTGTGCCCTGCGACTCACGAGTGGTAAGATTGCGACCGCCACCAGGGCCTTCCGTAGGAGACATGAATCCGTCCTCGTCATCGCCATGGGCACCCGCGGCTGCTCGTACTGCACGCTTGCGCTCGCGAGAGCGAGGGCTGTCCATGATCTTGCGATGCTCACCTGGTTCCTGCGACGGGAAGGTCGGCATAGCCTCGATCGGTTCAACGATTCGGCGGCGCTCCTCAGCCAGCGGGTCGGCGGGCATGACTGGAGAGCAGGAGCGGCGGAAACAGGGAGAGCGCGGGAGGACAAACACAGGGGCCACCTGAGGCCCGAAATTGGTTCCAGAAAGGCCCACGGAAAGGCCGCAAAGCTAATCGCTGATTCTCGGGCGTCTATAGCCCTTCACAACGGTTGGCCTTGAGCCAAAATGGCTACGGACGTCCTCGTCCTGCTACTCTTTCTCCTCCTCCTCCTCCTCTTCAGCCTCCTCCCAAGTCATTCCACTTGGTCGACTTGGAAGCTGACCGCCAGGGGAGTGGGGGGAGGACTGTTCAAGCATGCAGGTTTCAACTTTCTGACTGCTGTTGGGCTGACGGCTGGCCCCCCCATTTCCCCGTGAGACGTCAAAGCGGTAAACAGGGGGGAGACGGAGGAAGAGGGGGAGCAGGAAGTAGAAGAAAAAATACTGAACATGATAATACTATTGGAAATAGTACGACTGAGAATATCATGGATTAGAATGATCGTAAGCAGATGATATACTGAAGAGTAATGGATGTAAAACAAATACGGACACTGCGAATCCTATCAACAATACAAATAAGAACACCATCACGAATACACAGCATAACTTGACTACGAATAAGAAATGCTACAGCGGAGGATGATTCGATTGTGGATGATAATGCGACTAACAACAAACTATTGCTAACACGCTGAATTAATCTGAATGAATTAATCCGGTCCGAGTAATGAAATACACCGCCAATAATGTTAACACGAATCATAAAAATATAACAATGATTAAGAAACACAACAATAAGAGAAAACATAATCTCAGTCTCTTGGGGCGACGCCAGTCTTGAGTGATCTGGATGGGCCCTCGCCGTCGCCGGATCGTGCGGCATCTCCACCAGGACGCACGGCTCCCGCGGGCCCGCTTCCTGCAGCCGAACGATGCGCAATCGTTGGGCCTTGTCGTCGTAGGCTTGCCAGACAGGCCGCCAGCTCATCCTCCATGACCCCCACTTGACTACCTACCAGACCCCCCCGAACCAACCCGAAGACCCGAATTTCGGGTTGGGGGGGTACGGGTTCCATTTGTTTTTTGTTGTTTGTGTTGTTTTTGTTTTTTGTTTAAAAAATGTTCCCAGACCCCCACACACACACACTGGAGATAGAGGGCAAAACGGGGACTTCGGGTTGGGTTGGGGTGGGTTGGTGGGTGAGTGACCACTGGCGCGAGTGGGGAGCAGGGGGGGGGCAATGAATGGGAAAAGCAGAGCAGCACAGCACCACCCCTGGCGCCCACTCGCGAGCCGCTGGCCTCGGTGATGCTGCCCTTCCACTCCCCGGGCGACACCACGACGGGGGTGGTAATCTGCGGGTCCGCGGCAGCGGCGGGGGCGGGCACGGTTCGCGGCCGCAAAGGAGGAGGAAAAACGAAAGGAGGAGGTGGAAAAGGAGGAAGAGGTATGAGGAGGAGGAGGAGGAGGAGGAGGAGGAGGAGGAGGAGGAGGAGCAACGCGTTGGAGGAGGAGGAGGAGGAGGAGGAGAACGGAAGAAAACGGGAGAAGGAGAAGGAGGAGAAGAAACACGTTCAGATAAAGCGCGATGGAGAGGCAGAAGGAGGTGACCGGGCACGCTGGCCTGGCACTAACCACCGGGTGCTCCCAGGGGAGCGGTGCCAGGGGGGCTGGCCGGGCACTAAGCACGGGGGGATTGCGCACGCACGCTCTTTCTAGTGCTCTGGGACCGCGGTCCGCCGACTAGAAATTTAAAGCGGATGACGAAAAAAATATTTTCATGTCAAGATGTATTTGGGCGACGTCTGGAAGCCGAAGGTGTGTATTATGGCGGGCGTGGAAAGGTCGACCTTGAGCCAAACGGGAGCAAAGGAAAAAACCCTCCCGCACCCAGCGTTCACTGATAACCTACCGTTCGAGTCTGGTGCTCAAACGGGTCCGTCGTGCCTCGCTGGCAGCCCAGACGCAAACCGCCCAGACCGCCACCGAAACACAACGGACTGGCTACACTCAACAGTTCTGGCACAGACACAAACAGAGCAGGGGGATCCACTGACCAGCCCCCGAATGGCAAGGCAGGGCAGCATGCGGTTCGAAGATGCAAAACCTCAACGGGGACTTCTATTTCACCAGCACAGTCGATGGGAGCAGCACCCACTGGCATGCTCAACTGTCGCCACGCCCACTGCTCCACCAAAGTAGCTACTGGGCCCTGCTGGCGTTGTAGATCGGCGGGGAAACCCTCCAATCGAATTCCCCCGCGATCCTCAAGCGAAGGGCAGAGGTCGCGGCGAGATAGGGCGCCAATATGTCCAGGTGGCGCCGGGGGGGGGGGGGCGGCCCTGGCTGCGCGCCTGCACGGACTCAGCGGACAGCGTGCCGCCAGGGCCGCTGACCATCACAACATCAGGCGTTCTTGAATACCACGCTGGAGCTCACAGTATGCAGTTCTCCCATCCTCCCTGCGGCCGCGCGCGCTCCCGGGCGTCCCGGGCGCTGTGGGTCCGGGCGTTCCGGGCGTTGCGTGTGTGCCTGGTGTTCGGGGTGTTCCGGGCCTGGGTGTTCTGGGTGTTCCAGGCGCTGCAGGTCCCGGCGTTCCGGGTGTTCTAGGTGTTCCGGCTGTTCCGGGTGTTCCGTGTGCTCCGCGTTCACTCGGTGCCCCCGGCGTTCCTGGAAGAGGAAGAGGAGGAGGAAGAGGAGGAGGAGGAGGAGGAGAAGAGGAGGAGGAGGAGCTAGACGACTTCGCCGCTGTGGCAACGAGGGGGGACATGGGGATCATGTTTTCGCGCGCTGCCAATGGCATCTCTGCGCGAGCACGCAGGCTGCGCCAAGGAAACGGCGGGCTGGGCCAGGCGAGCTGGCGGACCGACGCACGGGGCGAACGCAAAGGCACCGCAGGCCAAGGGAGGACGCGACTCCATTGCTCTGAAGGGGCCCTGGGACACACAAATAAATAGACACAAATAACAGGACTCCCCATATCTCTCTCTCTCTCTCTCTCTCTCTATTTTCTGGGTTGTTGTTTCCCCCCCCACTTCCCATATTTTCCCTATTTTCTGGGGAATGGACGATGAATTGTGTCCGTGTGTTGTTCCCCTCCTGACGCTCGCGAGGTGAACGCTCAAGCTGCGCATTCCCGAAGCGGCCGAGCGCGCAAATGCGTCGGGGCAGCTGCCAGGCACAGAAACGCCTCGCCCACTCGCGGCTGCGAGAAGCAATCGCGCAGGCATCCCGGGCACGCGTCGGGAGCAGCTCTGCGTCGGCTTACCTCTTGATCTGGAGCGACAGGCGCCCCCGCAGGCGCGAGCGCGAACGCGGCCGCCGCGCGCTCCCTCTCCTTCTCGGACAACCACCCAGCGTTGACCGCGGATGCCATCTCACACAAAAAGGAAGCGCCAGTCCAGCGGATCATGGCACGCACGGCGAACCCGTGCCTCCCGACCCGTCCAAACAGTTGCTCGCTCAGTTGGCGGTTGTGCCCTTCTATGCACGTGTTGTTGCAATCTGCCTTGGGTGAACAGTTCTCCAAGTGCCACGGGTCGACGTGATTGTCATGTAGTCCATCCGTGGTGTAATTACTGCACCTTGGGGTAGGACAGCATGTCAGCCAACGGGCCGTGCTCCTTGCGTTTCGCCGTGTACCTCCGTAAATCACAAGCATCGATCATCATGCCTGACCACATTGATTGATGGCGGGCGGCTTCTCTACCAGAGCAGCCAGGAAGAAACATCGATCCGGTAAGCTGTCGAATCCCACATACTCTTTCAGGTGGAGGAAATACCCTTCTGGAGTGCAGGCGCACAACCACCCGCATGGTTGAATCCAGCGGCGGCTCGCCGTCAAAAGATTCGCCTCCTTATGCGTCTTGCACGACACTGCTGTCAGATCCGCGACTGGTGTCTGGTGTCCGGTGTTTGGTGTCCGGCGCGATTCACCTGCACCATCCGCACGGCCGGAGCCAGGATTTTCCCATCATTGAAACACTCAACCAGCCAGATCAGCCAGATCAGCTGGATCAACTGGATCAGCCGGATCACCTGGATCGGCCGAACCGAGCTGCTGGTTCCCCCATTCCTCTTTCACCCACTCCTCCAAGTCCGGGCTGATCTGGGTGTTCTGGCTATGGGAGCTCTCCATTGTGTCACAGAGATCCGATGTCGTGATTTGTTCAATGCGCGGTCTCCGGAAATCTCGACCCATTCCCCAGGACCGGTTTTTCATCCCGAGTCGTTTCTTGACGGTCCCGAGGCCCAGCGAGGGCCCATAGGGGCCGAAATTGGCGAAAAACCTCCGTCTTGATTTTTCAACACGTTGATCTCTGGGGTCCTGGGTGCCCCTGGTGTTCTGGGTGTTTCCAGCGTCCCGAATGCTCCAGATGCTCCGGGTGTTCCGGGTGGGCCTCGGCGGTGGACAAACCTCCCTTGAGTAAACCTCCCTGTAGTGAAAACGGCCTGGGACCGAAACCGAAGGACCTGGACCCGCAACAGGGACGGCCGCGACGCCCTCTCGCGAACCGAAAACGGCCAATGCGCTGATCGACGTGTGAGAACAGGAGGTCTGTCAACCTCCCAGACCCCCGACGTAATGATTTTTTCATTACGTCGACCCCCACTTGAATCACCGCCTTGTTTCCGAAACGGTTCAGGAGGTTAGTAGTTCTGGATCTTAGGGGTGAACATAGGACTGTAGCTCTGGAAGGTCACCTTATACTTGGTGAACTCATCTTCCTGGATCTGATCGATTATTGCATTTAACGATCTTCGGGGTTCAGGTTAGCGCGTTTCCGAACCAGGTTTCAATATCTCCAGAACTTCTTTGCCGATATGTTACTTCGACGCTTGAGGTTGCACGAGGTCTGTCTTCTGGATATGAAAGTGTGCCGTTTGAACATGAGATTTTGAGTTCGGGGCATGTTGTTTTCAGGATTCTAGGCCCAGAAAGTTGACATCACCATCACCATGTTCACCATCATGCGTAACACTTTCGGATCGAGACACTTTGTGTTTGAGAGTGCTGTCATCAGTTCTTGCGTGATAGAGTTATGGCTTCTGTGATGGAGCGTGCGAAGTCGATCCAGGGAGAGATCAACCAGCTGATCGACCCCCACTACGACACCAGCACTGGCGAGGTCAAGTCAGATATGACGCAGATGAAATCGACGTCCGACAAGCTGTGCGAACTGCTGCTGCAGCACTCGCTGGCATACTGGAGCACGTCGGAGAACGAGAAGGTTTGGCCCCATCCGAAAAACAGATTCGAGATGGGGCTCGACCCAGTCGACGTCCACGAGCTGCTCGACTTCATCACTGGTTGCGGGTGGTCGTGGTCCGAGGTAGGCAAGCCCATCGCGTTCGAGTCCATTCCTCAGGACAAGCCTGGCCATCAGGAACAGTTGGGCTTCATCCATGCACTGGTCCAGGGATCGGGCGGCATGTTGCCGTCGATGACGCCCGAGCTCGTCAAGCTCCTGAGTGTGACATCTTCGCACACGGTAGCATCAGTGAAGATCGTCGAGGCAGGGTGCAGGACCTTCCTCAAGGACTTGTCCCACAACGGCTTCCTTTCGAAGGAGAAGGTTTTGGAAATCCAAACTTGACCCACACAAGCATGAATTTGGGGAGGGGGTATATGTGTTATAACACAGATACCCCCTCCCCAAACTCATGCTTCAAAGTGGGTGTAGTTTGGGATTCTTCTTTAAGGTTCTCGCGAAGGACCCAGGGTTCGCTGCTCCGATGAAGGATGGTCTCAAGTGGCTTTGCATCCGATGGGAAGTGGAATCGTGCTGTCCAAATCTTCCTGCATTTCTGCAGGAGGCTGGCAACCAGCACCACGGAGCCAACCGTACAGTCACCAAGGTCCAGACCATGTTGCAAGTGCATTCCAGGATGATGTCCAACTTCAAGAAGCTCGGTGAATACCGCAAGGAGCAGGTGGCGAGGGCCATCGAGAGGCAGCATCCGACGATGGCTGGGCAGATTGCCGACATCGCCGATTACGTGGAGAGGTGGTCTGGCGGCAACACGCCGTACATGTTGTTTGAGCTGAACGACTTCAGCAAGGTGCTTTCGTTTCGCCGAGACATCGCGCCCGTCACCTTCAAGGTGCTCGCCCAGTTCCAGGCGAAGACCATGGCAGAAGTCCCGACGGCCATCTTGAAGGCATCTTTGGTTGCGCCAGAGAACTTATGCACCAACAACGTCGCCAAGATCGTCTCGAGCGCGGACCTCGCCGTCGTGACGGGCGCCAAGAAGGAGGAGTTCATCAAGGTTCTGTCCTACTGGCGCGTCAGCAAGCAGTGGCTGGAGACATTATCCAAGAAGGAGGGCTGCACCGTGCCGATCTCCACGTGGATCAAGCTCCGCGGCTTCTTCGAGGTCAAGTGCATCATGCACCTCTTCCAGAAGAAGAGCGGCAAGCGCAAGGCTTACGACAGCCTCGAGCACATCGCCAATGAGTTCCTAGATGAAGTGTTCAACGTCTACCCTGAGGCACGGGGCAACGCGACTCCCTGGGCGTACAAGTCCGAGTTCTCGGCCAAGGGCGATCGGGCCTGCAAGGCCCAGAAGACCATGATCCAGTATAACCCCGACGGCACCATCGATGGAGAGTCGTTGCGGGCATTAGGCTTCGTGGTGGGAGCGAATGTCCAGCCGCTCGCGCAGGCCAAGGACTTCGTCAAGAGCCACCTGTACATCATCAAGACATTGGGGGCCGACACCGCTCACGTCGTGGACACGACGCTCCAGGACTCCAAGGTGGACGACGAGGAGGTGGACGCGACGCCCGTGGCCATCGCGACGCTCGTCGATCAGTGGAAGGTCAGGGCATCCTTCTAATGTAATAACAACTTAACAACCCTGCTCCCCCGCATCCCCATCTTACTCCAGTCTTATCGGTGCGCCCTTTTTAGTTTCAAACCGATTAAAGCCAAACGTTGTTCCTCATCGTCCGTCCTTCTCCCCTCGCCCGACCCTCTGTCTATCAGACGTGTCAGTCTCCGATGTTTGTGTTGCTTCACGCCTGACTTTAGACAAAAACGGTGGGAAACGCCTAACGCGTGGCTGATGGTCATCCTCCCCTCCTCGTCCTCGCCCTCGTCCTCGTCCTCGTCCTCGTCCTCGTCGTCCTCCTCCTCCCCCCCCTCCTCCTCCTCCTCCTCCTCCTCCTCCTCGCCCTCCTCCTCATCCTCCACTTCTCCCTTTGAGTTTCTCCCAGCCTGCGTGACTCGTCCTCCTCCTCCTCCTCATCCTCCTCCTCCCCCTCGTCCTCCTCGTCCTCCGCCTCCTCCCAGGTCGTGGAGCCGCAGCGCACCATGGAGACCATCGTGGGCGCCGCGGACGGCGCCCTGGCGTCATTCCTGGACCCTTGCTGTTTTGTTTTCGGTGAGGGAAACAGGAGAAGAGGCAGACGGTGCACCGAGGGAGGGAGGGAGGGAGGAAGGAGGGAGGGACGAGGGAGGGAGGAGGGGCGGAGGAGGGGGGGAGGGAGGAGGGAGGGGGGAGTGGGGATGGAGGGATAGAGCGCCCCCCCCCGCCCCCCCCCCCCCCCCCCCCCCCCCCCCCCCCCCCCCCACCCACCACCACCACCACCACCACACCCACCCCTCGAGAGAGAGAGAGAGAGAGAGAGAGAGAGAGAGAGAGAGAGAGAGAGAGAGAGAAGAGAGAAGAAGAGAGAGAGAGAGAGAGAGAGAGAGAGAGAGCGAGTGAGAGAGGGAGGGGGTGGAGGGAGGGGGGGGAGGGACGAGAGGGAGGGAGGGAGAGAGCGCCCCCAGGAGAACAAGGAGATCATGCTGAACAATGCGAAGTCTACGTTGTTTCTCGGCCTGCTCCACGCGTACCAGTTCTTCGAGAAGCTGGTCGAGGTTAAGGTTCTTTTTGCGGAGCAGCCCAAGCCTGCAGTCAAGGGTGCTGTAGCTCTGCGCAGGCACGAGAAAGGGCAACTGTTGCTCGTGCCGCTGTCTTCTACGATTTGTGTAGCTGCTAAAGTCCCTCCGAGTGGCACGCAGATCCCCAGCATCCCTGGCATTCCTGACAACCAGTGTGCCTATGTTGTGCCGAAGCTTGAGTTTCCCTTGTCCGTTGCCACTCCTGGCAAAGCAAAGGCCACACCGTTCCTCCCACCTTTTTTTTGTGCGCAAGTTGGGGACAGCCCGAACATGACCCTCGGGCTCCTCAAGGTCCAGACTAATGCCGCACCTGTCGCGGAGAAGGGTGCTGGCAAGTCCGCGTCCAGTTCCATCACAGTGCCTTGCATGTGGAATCACAAAGTGATCCTGCAGGGCGCGGAGTTGTTTGTGGGCCCACCTTCCTCGTCTGCCCCTGCTGCCGCGGCTTCCCCCAGCAAGGGGGGCAAAGGCAAGGGCAGGGGCAAGAAGCAGCCTTGATCCGATGGTCAGTGTGTTTGGGGCCAAGTCTGAGGGTGACCTGCGATGGGGAAATGAGTTATAGCAGAGGGAGGCAGGATAATGAAGTGCGGGGGGTGGAGGGGGGCTCTCAGAAACAACGTGTTCGACTCACGGCTGATGCGCGTGGCGCTCGCCAGCAGCGATAGTTCAGCGCAGCTCGATCGCAGATCATCGCAATTAGATATGTAGGTCAGCCAGCATCGCGTGGCTTTAAGTGTTCAAAGTTCTTTGATCAGTGGCAGTTCACTAGTGAGTGAGGTGTTTGCATGTTTCGGCCAGTGCTGCGCACGATGCGGGTGACGTGCACATCGCGGCTCGGCCACGCATTTAACACGCGGTCTACCATCGGGCGTCGTTTCGGAACCAGTCGAAGCCGTGCTCGCAAGCTACAGTGAGACATCCTCCTCATCCTCCTATCCGTACATCCCCCTATACTCATCCCCCGTATCTTCCAACATTGTGTTGCTCGGGCTTGCCACGAGGGGTCTAACGGTCAAGGCTTCGCCTCCTCCTCCTCGTCCGTATCCTCATCCTCCTCACCCCCTCCTCCTCCTCCTGCCAATGTTATTGCTACTTCAACTGCAATACCTCTCGAAACAAAACGTGCAAAGGGATTGGCGAAATGCCTATAAACGTAAGGGGGGTCCTGTATCGGACCTCTGGCAGTTCCCTGCGTTTCTCCGGAGGTGTCGGGCCCCGAGAGGGCCGAGCCCAGAGGGGGCTGAGTCACAGACCCACCAAGAATAACTCGGCACATTCTGAAACTACGAATGGTCTCACATGCATCACCCTAAAGCGTCCTTCCGTAGCCATATCGGCTCGATTGGCTTCGCTTGGGTTTGCACGTCGCCAGTCTCACGTGCGATTGCGATGGCGCGCGTGGCCTTTGGTTTCGCTTGCATCTCTCTGCATGAAGAACCTTGTCCAGCCAACTCGTGGGTCGCTAAGGTGATTGAGCACTCGGGGCTTAACTTCCTCCAGTGCTCGCGCAAGAGCTTGGCGTTCGGCAAGCTTGTGAACCACCAGTTCGAGATGATGGAGGCGATCCAGGATGCTCGGATGATCAAGTGCACGCAGCTCATGGCCGCAGCTGCTGATGTCGACGTGGACCCTGGCGCAGACAAGAAGGACGAGCAACATGAGGGGCCTGTTCTGAAGAAGGCCAAGCGCTCCATGATCGACGAGGTGGAGAAGGTCGTCGAGGTGACCGTTCGTGATGAGAGTGGGCAGCAGCATGTGGTGAGGGTCATGAGCGCACCATACAAGCGCTCGCCACTGGTGATCGAGCTTACAGATGCTAACGTGGCCCTTCTCACGAAGAAGCCGATGGCTGACCAGGTCCCGTGGGTTCCAGAGGTACTTGAGGCAAATGTGCAGTGGTCGCATGCACGCATGGGGTTAATGTGCCGCTTCTACGACACCAACCAGGGCAAGTGGCGCAAGCACTCGATGAAGGTCCAAGCAGACTTCAACGACAAGGAGGCGTTTCAGGACGCCGTCAATCGCCTCGCTAAGGTGGTGCAGGAGTACTACGTCCAGCACCACACCGAGCCCGATGAGGATGAGTGAGTGCAAGGCCGACCGCTGTACACGTACATACGTAGCTGCATGAGGTGGGCGCTCGATTGGGATAGCATGCGTCAGGCATGTGATTTTCGAGCGTCGCAGGCGCTGCGCACGCGGTGCAGTGGATACAAGCAACGGGGAAAACATAACAGTGAGGCCCACCAGATCATGAGACAAGCAATGCCAGGGGAGTCGCAAACATGTGACAGCCGATACCACAGCTAGCATATTTCGGAGCACAGATCATTGATCCAGGACCGTTAGCTTTGCAGGGCCCCTGGAGACCCCAAATGATCTCGCGTCGACCCTCGACGCGAGATCAAATGATCTCGCGTCGACCCTCGACGCGAGATCATCTATGTGCCTGCATTGGATGATCTCGCGTCGAGGGTCGACGCGAGATCATTTGAGCCCCGCCAGCCTGTTTTCCCGACCTACAGGGCAGAGGCGTCAGAGTTTGCTGCTCGGGCGTGCTTCTGATGTAAGGCCACTGTCGTTTCGAGGCCCCTTGAGGCCTGTACGTGTGATCTGGTGTATGTGTAACGTGGGATACGAGGTGTGTCTGAGAGGCGTGTCAACGGTCCCCGTCGCAACTACACCCAACCAGACGATGTGACTTGGGTCCCTGGGGTACGGCTGATGGCGTCTCGTCCCGTAGCCGTTTTTGGCTCATCAGTCTTGTTTAGCTCGCTACCTGCGCCTCCTCCTCTGCGCTTGGTATCCACTCGCGGGCCCATGCAATCTTCTGCGGCTGCTGACCTCGTGGCAGGCATCACGCATCGTTACGCTTTCATCGACCAGCAGGTGAACCTTGGCTTGAGCAAGGAGTTCGTGATGCGTAGCCAGTGCACTCGCCTCTTGGCCGAGATCGCTGATGTGGAGGGGCTCACCGAAAGCACCGTAGGCCCAGTCCTTCAGGCTCTTGCTGGCGGCCCGTGGGACGTTGCTCAGAAGATCGCTTTGGCCGAAGCGGTCGATCGCGCCACCATGAAGCATGCCTCCACAGACAGAAAGGCCAGGACGCAGCAGAACATGGTCGGCGCGCACAACTACTTTGTGGCCGACGAGTGGGCGGTGATACACGACAGGAAGGTGTCCGATGAGGGGAAGCTCGAGTGCATGGCTCGTCGTCTCTACAAGGTCGGACTCACGTGCCCTTCCCCATCTACGTTGAAGAGGCTGATGGCCATCGTCATCGTGGCTGGCAAGGGGTCGTCTGCCTACTGCGACCCCAAGGAGAAGCAGCGCTTGATGAAGTACGTGCAGGGCGAGCTCAAGAACCTCGACACGTCGAAGGTATACAAGGGCCCTCACATCAAGAACTACCCCGAGATGCCATCAAAGTTGCCAGCTGAAGTGTATAGCTTCGCATATGGAAGCGATGAGCCCACGACGCCATCGTCGACTGAGCTGGACAAGGCCGCCATCGAGACCATGGTCTGCGCAACTGGCTACAAGGATACGCACAAGACCTTGCAATCCAAACGTGATGGGCTATTTGATGACCTGGGCTCCCGTGGACATGGCTCTCGCGATCGTGCCGTCGTTCCTCATGGTGGCGGCCTCTCAGCACAGCTGGCGGCGTATGGCGCAGCGCTCCTGGAGGCGCATCAGCGTACCTGCTCTCGCCAGCGAGGCGGCCATGACGATGACGACGGCATTCCCATCACCATCTTTGGCGAGCCCAGGCGCCCCTCGAGGTCTCGCTCGAGGAGCGTTGGTACCTTGTCGGCCGATACGCTGAGGCTGGGCGGAGGAGACAGTCAGAGCTTGGGTTCTGAATCTGGAGAGTCCCCAGGTGCTCGCGGCCCCCTGCTTGGCGCCGCTGCTTTGCAGAAAGATGCTGCTCCTGAAGATGCCGCCCCCGTCGACGATGGCGGCTCGGACGACGAGGCCGCCGCGTTTGAGCGGAAGATGGCCGATGCCGCTATCAGCGGCAAGAGCGCATTGGCCCCGAAGAAGGGGCTCGTGAAGAAGAACGGCAAGAGCAAGGTTGGGGTCAGCAAGAAGCCTGCGGCTGCAACGCCATCACCCTTGAAAAAACCAGCAGCTGCTAAACCAGCTGGTGGTGGCGGTGCTCCGCTCGTTCTTGCAGGGCCTGTTGCTGGAGTCAAGGGTCGCTCGGGTAGCTCAACTTGTCAGCCCGAGGCTTTCTTTCCCAACCCGACCTGAGTAACAAATACAACACAAAACAACAACACTTATCGGCCTCCCCTTGCTCATCCTCTTTCTCCTCCCCCTCCTCCTCTGCCCCTGCTTCCTCCTCCTCTTCCCCTTCCTCCTCCTCCTCCGCCTCCTCCCTCATACTCCTCCTCCTCCTCCTCCTCCTCGTCCTCCTCCTCCTCCTCTCCCTCCCCCTGCCTGCCCGTAGGTGTCATCAAGGGCAAGAGTGGCACGGTCGACGTTTCAGAGTTTTTGGACAAGGAGTACGCTGATTGCAGCAAGAACGCCTTCGGCAGTAAGGTCTGCGGCAGGGCTCAGACGCAGGCCAAGAAATTCACTAAGTCTGCTGAGGAGATCAAGTGGTTCAGTGGCCAGGCGTACACGTTGGCCACCCGTGTTTATGACACCTTGTGAGGGGGTTGCTTGTTCTCAGTGCGGTCTCCTGGCAACTGTTTTAGTTTTTGGCAGCGCGTGTCGTGCAGCACCTCATTTAGTCTAGCACGAGTGTCTCGAGTGAAATGCGAATGGGCGCGCATAGCGAGCTTCGGCCACACGCGTGGGTCAGTGTGCGCAGAAGGTCCTTTCTATAGATATACGCCGTGGGGTCACTAAGAGCGCTCGCCTGCTATAGCTAGCGGAACAATGGCACTCATCCCTCGTCATCTTCCCTTCCCCTTATAACCCGCCCTCCTCCCCCTCCTTCTCCCCCTCCCCATCCCCTTCCCACTCCTAATCCTCCCTCTCGCCCTCCATCATCTTCCCCCTATAGATACTCCCCCTTGCGATCCCCCCTCCACCTCGTGGCGCTTTCGCGCGATGATGGTCTCGAACACTTCTTCCATTGGGAAATTGTGATGTTTGCCAAGCCTGCGGGTTGATTTGGAGGTCCCTTCGAGGTCAGTGAAATGGCCCCGAGGACAGTGAAAGGCGGCGTCCAGCGCATGAGTCTGAAACCGCGCATCCTGTCAGCATGTTCCCACGGTCTCTCGCACCGCGTGTTCCGTAGTCATTTTGACTCAAGCTTTTTCGCTGTGCCCGCCTGCAGGAGGTGGTGCACATGCAATGTCCTCTCCTAAGAGACCAAAGGTCAGCAGCTTTGGGAAACACTCATACGTTTCACAATCTGGCATTGCTGACTTGATGAGGCAGATCGAGAGGGAGGGCTTGCCCGACCACTACAGCCCTTCCACCCAAGCAAGGGAGCGTCTCAGGCTGGCGTGTCCCAGCACTAAGTTCGGACCACTCGTGCAGCGGTTGCCCATCCCTGGTTCTGACTGCGAGGTTTACGTTCAGCACCCGCTTGGTTGGATAGAGGCTGCAAGCAGGTATTCGAAGAGCTTCAAGGCCATGATTTTAGATGTGCTGGCTCGATCTGGAGGGACCTTGTCCCTGCTCATTTACACTGACGAAGTGGTTCCTGGCAACGTGCTGCTAGAGGTTAATCACAGAAAGAGCTGGGCGATATATTATGCGTGGAAAGAGTTGTCGTACCCAATGCTCTCAAGTGAACTGTGCTGGCAAACTCTCTGCGTCTTGCGAACCGAAGTGTGCGAACAAATAGAAGGTGGGATATCCGCTGTCATGTTGGCTTGCATGAAACTGTTCTATGGTAGGCCTTCGAACCATGATATGCGAGATGGCGTATCTGTTCTGATAGACGGCGTGCCCACTTTCATCCATGGAACTATTGCCAGCATGTTTCAAGATGAACGAGCACACAAGTTTGTGGTGCACTGCAAGGGCAGCGGGGGCATCAAGCCCTGCTGCCTTTGCAAGAACATATGCCTCCCAAGATCCACCCTGGTGCAGAGAGACACGACAGGGTATTTGCTACCAGCGCATTCGGTTGAAGTGGGCAGGTTTGATCTGCACACCAAAGCATCACTTCAGGGCTTGCAGAAAAAGCTGAAAAAAACCTTGGAGGATGAAGGTGTGACAGAGCTCAGGAAGAAGGAGAAGCTGTGGGGCTTCGCCTACGTCCCAGGCGGCATCCTTCAAGACAAGGATCTTGACCTCGATCTGCCACAGGTGATGTCATGGGATTGGATGCACTGCCTGCTCATCACTGGCATGTTCTCGCGCGAGGCAGAAGCATTGATAGATCTGCTTGATACGCGCGGCTTGGGATGGAGTTGTCTTGCTGAGTATCTCTCGCACTGGAAGTGGCCTCAGGGTTATGCTAAAGCAGATGAAGTTTGTTCCCAAGGCAAGTTGACTGGCAACGCATCTGATTTGTTATCGTTCGCACCAGTGCTTGGCCATTACGTCAGGTCCGTGGTGCTGGAGAAGACAATGGTATTTGCAGAGCAGTGTGAATCTCTTCTAGCTGGTTGTGAGGCCGTCGGCCTTCTGCAAATCGCAAACAGCGGCGTCGTGACCCCCGATGAGATTCACGACGCTATACTCAAACATGCTTGCTTGCAGAGACGGGTGTGGGGAGTTGGTTTCTACAAGCCTAAGGACCACTGTGCGCTGCACCTCGGCGATACGATGCGAAAGCAAGGTCTGCTCCTCTCGTGCTTCTTGCAGGAGCGTAAGCATCGGCTCGTGAAGCGGTATGTGCAGGACAGGCGCAACCTAGCTGGGTTTGAAAAGGGCACCATGCTCGATTTGACAGCCCACCACCTAATGAACCTGGATTGCCAAAGTCTCGCCAAAGTTGATCTTGTGGGTGAGAAGCCTGCCAGCAAAGACTTGTGCAGGTGTCTTCAGGAAGCTGTGCCTCTCACGTGTGATCGGGATATCTCTAGCTCTAGGGTGTGCTACGTTAAGTTTCGAGCAATCCACATAGGTGATTGTGTAGCTTATTTGCGTAGCAATGGAGATGTGACATTTGGGGTGGTGCGCATCTTCCTTCGGGTTGGCAGCGAACTCGTCGCTGCAGTGTCTGACTGGCAAGTGTTAGATTTTCAAAAGGCCTGTGCAAAAGTCAGGGTGTCTGAGTCTACGATTCTTGTCTGCACCGCGCGCCTCTTAGAACCTTGCATTTTTTGGCCCGCGTCTGCGGGCAAGATTGCAACTTGCATCTTTCCGCCGAGGTTGAAGCTGAGATACAGTGGTCGCGAGAGCTTGCGGCCAATGCCGTGTTCTGGTGAAACACATTCGAGATGGTGCTTACGCACATTCCGCATGGGAGGAGGAGGAGGAGGGTGAGGGGGTGAGGAGGGAGAAGGGAAAGGAGGAGGAGAAGGAGAAGGAGAAGGAGAGGAAGGAAAAGGACGATGAGGCTCTCAACATGGCCAGTCTGACCTCATGATATAGGTTTTTGAGGCCTTGCATCTTCGGTTTCGTGATTTGGGAGCTCTGCGAACAACCTCCTCCTTCTCCTCCTCCTCCCGCAACCACCTCCTCCCCCTGCTCCTCCTCCCCCTTTTACTCCTCCTCCGACCTCATCGTGCTCTTCCACCGCCTCTCGTTTTCCTCCCTCCTCCTTTGTTTGTTCATCCTCCTCCTCCCTTTCGTGCTTCCTCCTCCTCCTTTCCCTCGTCCCCCTCCTCCTTCTTTTCCCCTTCCTCCTCCTCCAACTTCTGGCCTTTGAATCAGCATTCCGAGGCTCTTGGAACCAAGTTAGAACCTGGTTAAAACCAGGTTCCAGAAACAGGTAAACCTGTTTCTAAACCTTTATAACCTACGGAACCAGATCACAACCGCCGCGGCGATTCAAGCAGAGGTCCCGACCCTTGCCCCATGACCGGTTTCTCGTCCTGAGTCGTTTTTTGACGCTCCCGAGGGCCGGTGAGGGCCCCCGGAGGCCGAAAATTGGGAAAAACTTCCCGTCATGATTTTTTCATTACTCGAGGGGGTCTGTCAACCTCTGCGGGCTGGGTGCACGGGCCTCGTGCTCCGGGTGCCCCGCGGTGCTCCCGGCGCTCCGGGTGCTCCGGGTGGCCAGGATGTACTCCCCTGACCTTCCAGGAGGGCTAAAAAATAGCACCCGACCTAAAAACCTATCCCAGAGCTATTCTACGTCTTGGTTTTAGGCTGTTTCGTTTAGTTTTTTAGGTTTTTAGGTCTCCAGTGCTAAAAATAGCTCTCTGGAAGGTCAGGGTCCAAGTGTGCCGGGTGATGCTCCGGAGGGTCCGGGCGCTCCGGGCGTTTTCCGGGGTGCTCCGGGCGCCCCTGGTGCTCCGGGCGTCCGGAGAGGAGGCTCTCCTCAATTCTCGAGGTCGGAGTTTTTTAAGTGCAGTGCCGAATCTCAGTGATGCGAGTCGTGGCAGGTTGGTCTACACACAGGAGCTCCTAGAAGGGTCATGCTCGTATTCGTGATCATGCTCCTCCTTTTCCTCCTTCTCCTCCTCCTCGTCCGCCTCCTCCTCCTCCTCCTCCCTCCTACCCCTCATCATTACCACCCACCCTCCTCACCCTCCTCGGTCTCACCCCCGTTGCCCCCATCATCTTTCCCCCTCGGTCTCCCCTCCGCACCCGCTCTTCCTGTTCCCTCTCGTCCCCCCCCCAGTCTCGCTCCCCCAGGTATGCGTGGTCCAGATTGGCTCATGCTCCTCCTTCCTCCTCTCCTCCTCCTCCTCCTCCTCCTCCTGGTCCTCCTCCTCCTCCTCCCTCCTCCCCCCTCCTCCTCCTCCTCCTCCTCCTCCTCTCCTCCTCCTCCTCCTCCTCCTCCTCCTCCTCCTCCTCCTACGCAGACCCCAGGAAACCCGACCCTTCCCCCAGGACAAGGGCTTCATCCTGAATAGTTCTTTGACGGTCCCGGGGCTCGGTGCGGGCCCTCGGAGGCTTGAAGCGGCCACGCAACTCCCATCCTGATATCTTCCACGACGCGAACATGACTGGGATCTCGCTCCCCCACCTCCTCCTTCCCCCCTCGTCCTCGTAGGCGCGAAACGGGAGACAGAGAGAAGCACAACGGCCGAAATGCGCGGGCCACTGGGCGCGTGGCGTGAGGCCCGAGGCCCCAAAGGCCGAAGCCTAGCCCCAAATGACCGAAGCCTGAAGCCCAGAGGAGCGGCCAGAAATGGCACGGAGCACGTCGCTTCAAGATCCGCGCTAACGTCCATCCCTGAGATCCTGGCGTTGCAGTGTTTTCACACCGGGCGTTTTCGCCCGGTTTCGGGCCCATGGGACCCTCACAGATCCATCTGGATGGAAAAATTACACAGAAAGATGTGGTCTATAAGCCCTGGATGCGATTTTTCAAGACCCTCCCACCCCCTCCCTCGTAACTTGACGATTTGCGCCAGCGCCGTTTGGAAAAGGCTTGGGGTAGCTCATTCCCAGACGTCGCTGGCGCGAATCGTCACGCTAGTGGTCCCATCCCGACCCCTCCACCCCCCTTCGCAGTAGTGGCAGTTGTCGGTCTTGGGGCGCGCCGCGATGACGCTAGCTCAATCCAAGACGGCGCTAGCGCGAATCGTCACGTTACTGGTGCGATCCCCGCCCTCCCGCCCCCCTCCCAATGACGGCCGTCATCTGTGCCAGGGCGCGCCGCGCAGCGGCGACGACGGCAAAGACGGCGCGGACGGCAGCCAACAGCAGCCAGACGCTTTCCTCGATGCCGAGGATCCCCAGAAAATAGGGAGCGCACAAAGGACGTGCGCGCCCAGCTGTGTACATGAACACGGCCCCTCGATCTGCGAGACCGGCCGCGTGGCACGAACTTTCGGGCAACGCGTACTCCCGAAACCAGCGTGGATTCATGTACGTGTACGTCCTTCTTTCGTCCCCGAGAAAATCGGGTCGGGCGAAAGGGGGGGATAGCAAAGGGGGGGGTTGAGAATCAGCTCACGCAGCTGATTTTCCCGGCGCCTCCCGGCGCCGGAGGCGGCTATGTGTCGAGGAACGGGCCCCTCGGTGAGGCCGAAACCAGCTGCATGCAGCAAATTTCGTAACCCCCCCTTTCCCAATCCCCCCCTTTTGCCCAGCCCGAGAAAAAGGTGCGGTGACTCACCCCTGACCTTCCAGGAGGGCTAAAAAATAGCACCCGACCTAAAAACCTATCCCAGAGCTATTCTACGTCTTGGTTTTAGGCTGTTTCGTTTAGTTTTTTAGGTTTTTAGGTCTCCAGTGTTTAAAAATAGCTCTCTGGAAGGTCAGGGGCCGTGCTCTAATCTCGACCTCCCCCACAGGGCCCCGCGCCGACGGCCCGCCGCTGTCCGCACGGCTCCGGGGGGACCCTGGGGGCCCCCGTCGCCCGAGGCCTCCCTCCTCGGAGAACGGCCCACGTCTCACTACCGCGCGCTCACGCCAGATCACCAACCCTGACCTTCCAGAGAGCTATGTTTTTGGCACTGGAGACCTAAAAACCCAAAAAACGAAACGAAACAGCCTATAAAACCAAGACGTAGAATAGCTCTGGGATAGGTTTTTTTGGGTCGGGTGCTATTCTTAGCCCTCCATGGAAGGTCAGGGAATGACCCACCGCACTGGGGAAACCGCGAGGTGCCGATACCGCTGCCCCCCGACGTAATGATTTTTTCATTACGTCGACCCCCAGAGGTCCCGACCCTTTCCCCATGACCGGCTTTGCATCCTGAGTCGTTTTTTGACGCTCCCGAGGCCCGGTGAGGGCCCCCGGAGGCCGAAAATTCAGAAAAACCTCCCGTCATGATTTTTTCATTACTCGAGGGGGTCTGGGAAGGTCAGGGAATGACCCACCGCACTGGGGAAACCGAGAGGTGCCGATACCGCTGCCCCCCAGGGCCTCTCCCGGGGTGCGCTCTGACCAAGATCTCGGGGCGAATCCGGCGGCGGCGACCGGGGGCCTCCTGCAGGAGGCCCCAAATGAGGAAAGCCGGGGAGGGGGTAGACCCAGACCCCCTCGAGTAATGAAAAAATCACGACGGGAGGTTTTTCCTAATTTTCGGCCTCCGCCGAGTGGCCCGACGAGGTTCCGCCCGAGGTTCTTGGGGTTAGAAGTAGGAACCAAGTAGTTATGAGTAGGTCATAAGCAGCGCATCCTGAGTTCATAACCAATGCAACCAACCAAACCACATGCGAACCTGATCGACGAGATTGCTTTGTTAGTTTAGGGGTAACGTAGCATGATATTGTGGTTGCAAACGTAGTTCGACAAACCTGCGTAAACAGGTTGGGTGGGTTATACAAAGCAAGTTCGCATCCAGGATTTCTATACTTCTGCCAGGGAAACCCTTTGCATTTTTTCCAAAAAACATGCAATGTATTCCAGATCACACTACGCCCCCTCAGGTGATAGGTACATTTGCCCCCGTACAAAAAAAAACACGCTCTCGTCATTCGAGGAGGAGGAGGAGGAGGAAGAGGAGGAGGAGGAGGAGAGGAGGAGGAGGAGGAGGAGGAGGAGGACACCATCATTTGTCAATGCGTATTGCTTGTGCGCATACAAGATCGTGTCTGGAGCCGTTGAGGAGGAATCTTGGGCCGCAAATGCACGACTGGTGCTTGGGCCGTTTGCTGCAACATTCACGTTTGTAATGATGCGATTTCTTGTATTCCGTTCGATATTTTGCAGTTCGTGCGTGCTCTCTCATAACGCATGTCTCCTGTTTCAATCATCCCACCCCTCTCCTTCAATCCTCCTCCGTTCCCATAGCCGTTTGGGCGTTTCAGGCCATGTGTAAGTTTTTCTGCTACACTTGGCCTCTTCTCACCATGGTCGTTTCTTGTGAGATGGACCCTCGGTATGCATTGTGTAGCGCCGAGGAGCAACTGCAGGCCGCCAGGCCCGACTTGGAAATGTTGAGGGCGAAATCCAAACAAGTGAATGCAGGTGTTGTTGGCTTGAGGGGCCAGCTGTATATGAAACTTCAGTCGTACGGATTGGCTCGGAAGAAAAAATGCCCTCTCGATTCGATTGGTTTCCATCCTTGGAACAGGAGCAACACTGGGTGTGACCCCCAGGAGGCCCACAGGAAGCTGGAAAATCTCGCGCGTTGCGGTGTGTCCCTCAGCGAGATGGCCAGGGCTGTTGCTGTGTCGAAGTCACCGAACCGCAAAGGCACTGCATATGAGCTCAAAAATGTCGAGGTTGCAGCGCAGAACAACTTGCTTGCTCCTGTGCAGCCAGGCTCGCTGGAGGTGTTCGCCCTTGCTTGTAATCACACGTGCCAGGGCTTTCGCGCTGCCAAGGCAGGCTGTCCGTCCAGTGCTCCGCTCATCTCTCGCGATGGGAAGTTGTCTCAATCAGCCATTTCTGAGAGCGATCCCTTCGCAGCTCGTATCTTTTCCGAGGGTGTTGATTTCTTGGTCATCGACTGGCGCGTAGAGGATGCATTCCCCGACCTCGTGAGGCTCATCATCGAAGCCGACAACGTGCCCAATGCTATCAGCAAGCGCGACAACTGCTCAGCTCTGCTCAACAAGTGCCACAACGCGGCCGTGTCCCTCAGCAGCGATTGGAGTGACATTGATGAGCTGGCCTCCAAGGTCAACAGTGATGAGTTTTGGCACGCCGTCGAGGAGAGGGCCATGCGGTCTGAGCTAGACAGGAAGGAAGACATCAAGCACTATGTCAAATTCATTCGCAGCTGGAGCGGCGGCCTGCGGGATCCGTTCATCATTGGCGACTTCGAGTTTTTCGTTCGGGGAGCCCCTGTGGTGAGGGAGATTTCAGCGGCTCTCTTCAGCAAGCTCGCAGATGTGAACCTTGGCCCAGCCACGGGCGCATGGTGGAGGTGTGCAGTCTTGAAGGCAATGGTCTCGTGCTCCGACAAGCACGCTTTCAACAACGAGAGTAAGCTTTTCGACAGCGCTTTCATTTCCAGCATGCAGTCGCCGAAGATCATCAAGCTTGTGCAGCAAGCGAACCAGCAGATGATCAAGGCCAGGGAGTTGTCGGATACCGTTCTCGCCAGGATTACCGACCAGTTGAGGCTGAAGACAGTCCACTCTCTCATGGACATCAGGCTGGTCATGCTGGTGATGAACAAGAGCAAAGAGTTCAGCTCGCAGGCCGCCATCTGCTACGCGTTCTACCAGGACTTGCTCAGCCTGGTGAGGGACGACGCGCGGGATGGCATGCAGTGCCCGCAGGAGTGGGCGTCGGCCGCGCCTCCCGCCCAGGCGGCTGCGAGTTCATCGTCGCCGTCGGGCGGGCTCATCGCAGAGCTTAGCTCGAGAAGCTGCGGCGAGAAGGAGGTGGTCGAAGCGTTGTTGCGCATCGGGTGCGAGGTCGGGTCCCAGTGCACGTGCATCGAGACTGAACTCGTCTACCAGGTGACCAGCGTCTCGCTCGCGTCTGTGACCCTCCGAGGCGTTGGCGCTGCGAGGGAGTACGAGGAGAACTACGAGCTCGAGGTGGCGACGGCGGACTTCCACACTAAGTTCAACAAGGTCAAGGCTGGCTGCGACGAGTCGGACAGCGGGGGTGGGTGTGGCATTTGTTTTGAATTCAAAGGGTCGTGGATCCCTCGGGCCTTCCGAGGGCCGCTCTGTCGGCCCAGAGGCCAAAGACGGCCTGCCGCTTGAAAAACCCACCGCGCCACCTTGGGACGGAGGAGGAACGGAACAGGAGGAGGAGCAGGACAAGGAGAAGGAGGAAGACGAGGAGAAGGCGGAGGGAGGGGGAGGGAGGGAGGGAGAGGGAGAAGAACGAGGACAAGGACGAAGAGGCGGAGGAGGAGGAGGAGGGAGGGGGTGGAGGTGGCGGAGGAGGAGGGGGAGGAGGAGGAGGAGGAGGAGGAGGCGGAGGAGGAGGAGGAGAAGGCAGGGGAGGAGGAGGAGCACCCTCCCCCTCCCCCCCTCACCCGAGGACGTCCGGACGACATGGGACAGCCACCTTCTGAGGGCAGCCGACTGGGTCGGCGATTGCGTCGTCTCCCAGCTGAAGTTGGTACTCATGGATTTGCATTCGAAGCATTGTGCGAGTTTGATGTCCAAAATTTCTGTTGTCGTGGACCCGCCGCCGATGCGCGCCGTGATTGCCAAGGCCCGCTTGGACAAGGGTTCGATCACGCTGGTTCCTGTCACTCCCCAGGTAGTCTGGCTGAGGCGCAAGGACAAGCAGCCGAAGAACTCGGTCGATCTCTGCGCCGTTGCCGACGACGTGGCAATCGATCTCAAGTTCGTCGCGAATCCCATCTTCAAGAAAGGCACTAGCGCCGAGAACTTGGCATCTCAGTTCATCGCACCGTTCTGGTACGTCGAGTCTACCACAGACCCTTCGGCAGCGAATTGTGAGCTCGAGGTCAGGACGGTCAACATTCCAGGGGACCATTGGCACAGTGGCCAGTACGACATCTTGGTGCTCAAGACGTCTAGGGTGATCGCAGAGGGGGCGCGCTTGGCTTTCTTCCGCCCCAGCAGCGCGCCGAAGTACCCCTCATTGAACGCAGTGAAGGACAGCGCCAAGAGGCAGCGCATTCGGTGATCATGATGTTTCGAGTTCAGGCGGACACATGTGTTCTACAGTGAATCGTTCACAGCTCTCGTGGCGAGTTATTGTTTAACTCAGGCTGTGGATCGTTCACAGCTACGTCGGCACGTGCGTTTTACTCAGGCTGTGAAGCGCTCACAGACACCATGGCGAGTTATTGTTTAACTCAAGGAGGAATGAGGATGAAGATGAGGAAGAGGGGGCGTCAAACCGTTCACATCTATGATGGCACGTTGCTTTTTAACTCAGGCTGTGAAGCGTTCACAGCTACTGTGGCGAGTTATTGTTTAACTCAAGGAGGAATGAGGATGAAGATGAGGAAGAGGGGGCGTCAAATCGTTCACATATCCGAAGGCACGTTGCTTTTTAACTCAGGCTGTGAAGCGTTCACAGCTACTGTGGAGAGTTATTGTTTAACTCAGGCTGTGGAGCGTTCACGGCTACGCTGACACGTGTTTTTTTAAACTCAGGCTGTGAAGCGTTCACAGCTACTGCTCTGAGATGTGTTGAACTCAGGCTGCGAAGCGTTCGCAGCTACGTTGGCGAGTATTGTTTCTACTCAGGCTGCGAAGCGTTCGCAGCTACGGTGCCGCAGCGTTTGCCATCGCACGGCGAGCGACAAGGCATCCTGACAATCATAACCGCCCTCTTGCCGCCATCCATCCACCTTCTCGCCTCCTCCGCACCCCCGTGGATCCAAACCGTGCCAGCGCAGCTCGTGGATCTCAACCGTGCCAGCGCAGCTCGAGGATCCAAACCGTGCCAGCGCAGCTCGTGGATTCAAACCGTGCCAGCGCAGCTCGAGGATCCACACCGTGCCAGCGCAGCTCGTGGATCCAAACCGTGCCAGCGCAGCTCGAGGATCCACACCGTGCCAACGCAGCTCGTGGATCCAAACCGTGCCAGCGCAGCTCGTGGATCTAAACCGCGCCAGCGCAGCTCGAGGATCCAAACCGTGCCAGCGCAGCTCGTGGATCCAAACCGTGCCAGCGCAGCTCGTGGATCAAAACCGTGCCAGCGCAGCTCGTGGATCAAAACCGTGCCAGCGCAGCTCGAGGATCCACACCGTGCCAGCGCAGCTCGTGGATCCAAACCGCGCCAGCGCAGCTCGTGGATCCAAACCGTGCCAGCGCAGCTCGAGGATTCAAACCGTGCCAACGCAGCTCGTGGATCCAAACCGTGACAACGCATCTCGTGGATCCAAGCCGTGCCAGCGCAGCTCGTGGATCAAAACCGTGCCAGCGCAGCTCGAGGGTCTACGCCGTGCCAGCGCAGCTCGAGGATACAAACCGTGCCAGCGCAGCTCGTGGATCCAGACTGTGCCACCGCAACTCGAGGGCCCACACCGTGCCAGCGCAGCTCGAGGATCCAAACCGTGCCATCGCAGCCCGTGGATCCAAACCGTGCCAGTGCACCTCCCTCCTCCTCCTCCTCGCTTTCGTCCTCCCCATCGTCCTCCTCCTCATCTTCCCCGTCCGTCTCCCCCTCCTCCTCGTCCCCTTCCCCCTCTTCCCATCGTAACGCCCTCTTCGTGACCCCCCTCCTCCTATCCCCCTCCGCCCCTTCATCCGTCCTCCTCCTCCCCCCTTCTGTCTCGAGCTCCCCCCCCATTCCTCCTCCTCCTCCCCCATCCTCCTCCTCCTCTTCCTCCTCATCCTCCCCTGGAGGGCTCTTGAAAACCTGACATGTCCCAAGGCGGGTTCAGGGGGGCACCATGAGAGAGCACGAGATAGCCTCGATCACAGCTTTAATAGAGGTTCTCCAAGATGCCACCGACCCTGCCTCAACGCGCTCCAGGGCCGCCCAAACAGCTAGGGAACATCAGGCACGTGAAGGTTGAAAAGGAAAAGCAGAGCCCCACCATATTTTGCTTCCAGAGGTCTCCTATTATGCTCCGCCATATTTTGCTTCCCGAAATCACCCACAGAGGTTTCTCGAGATCTCCTACAGCGTTTGCAGCCGCAGAATTCACCACTGTAGCTTACCCACATATGCGGCAAGGCAGATCATTGTTGTGGCCCATGCAGGACCACATGTTATCTAATGGCATTCGGCCAAGTCCGCCACCGTGCCTGGGTGATGGGTCAGAGGCGTTGGGTCCTCGTTTTGAAGAGACAGCGCGCCGCGTCACTCCTCCTCCTCTCCTCCTCCTCCTCCTCCTCCTCCTCCTCCTCTTCTTCCATCTCCATCCTCCCGCAATCGTAACCGTCATCACCATCATCGTCGTCATCATCACCGTCATCACCATCATCGCCATAATCCTCATGATCGTCATCAACACCATCATCGCCATCATCATCATCACCATCATCATCACCATCATCGCTGCCATCATCACCATCACTCCTCACACCTTTCGGAGTCCCATGGGGAGCTCCACCGAAGGCCCCAGTGCTGCCGCCCGCATGCGTCCCACACGCCCATGTTGGCACACCCCTCACACGTGTCGTGGCCCCATGAGGAGTCCCACCGAAGGCACCAAGGCAGCCGCCCGCATGCGGCCCCCACACACATTTTGGCACACCCCTCACACGTTTCGTGGCCCCACAGGGAGCTCCACCGAATGCCCCAGTGCTGCCGCCCGCACGCGTCCCCCACATTCATTTCGGCGCACCCCTCACACGTTTCGTGGCCCCATCGGGGGCTCCACCGAAGGTCTCAGTGCTGCCGCCCGCATGCGTCCCCCGCACTCATTTCGGCGCACCCTCACACGTTTCGGAATCACGTGGGGAGCTCCACCGAAGGCCCCAGTGCTGCCGCCCGCATGCGCCCCCCACACCCATTTCGGCACACACCTCACACGTTTCGTGGCCTCATGAGGAGTTCCACCGAAGGTCCCAGTGCTGCCGCCCGCATGCGCCCCCCACACCCATTTTGGCACACCCCTCACACGTTTCGTGGCCCCACTCCATCGAAGGCCCCAGGGCAGCCGCCCGCATGCGGCCCCCACACTCATTTTGGCACACCCCTCACACGTTCGTGGCCCCATCGGGAGCTCCACCGAATGCCCCAGTGCTGCCGCCCGCATGCGTCCCCCCACATTCATTTCGGCACACCCCTCACACGCTTCGTGGCCCCATGGTGAGCTCCACCGAAGGCCCCAGTGCTGCCGCCCGCATGCGCCCCCCACACCCATTTCGGTACACCCCTCACACGTTTCGTTGCCCCACAGGGAGCTCCACCGAAGGTCCCAGTGTTGCCGCCCGCATGGGCCCCCCACGCCCAGTTCGGCACACCCCTCACACGTTTCGTGGCCCCATCGGGAGCTCAACTGAAGGCCCCAGTGCTGCCGCCCGCATGCATCCCCCGCGCTCATTTTGGCACACCCCTCACACGTTTCGTGGCTGTATAGGGAGCTCCACCGAAAGCACCAGTGTCGCCGCCCGCATGCGTCCACACCGATTTCGGCGCACCCCTCGCACGTTTCGTGGCCCCACAGGGATCTCGCAGGGGCGGAGCTCGCCGAGCGACATATGGGAATGACGGCTCAAGACGGCCCAAGATGGCCTCCAAGATGGCTACGTTGGCCCAAGATGGCCTCCAAGCTGGCCTCCGAGCCCGTCCAAAATGGTCCAAGATGGCGCCCAATATGGCCCGAGAGAGTCCAAAATGCCTTCTAGTTCGTCCACGAAGCCTCCAAGATGGCTCCAAGATGGCCTAAGACTGCCCAAGAGGCCCCCAAGAGGCTCCCACGCGGTATACAGACATTCTGGCTCAAGTTTTCTTGCGCCCCCGCGCCGTCGCCGACGGCCAACCCGACGGCCAACCCGACGCCGAACCCGACGGCCAGCCCGACGCCCAACCCGACGCTGAACCCGATGGCGACTGGCCCGCACCACGGCGTGCACTACCTTATGATCAACAGGGAAACGAGGATGAAGTGCTGGTTCTACTTGTCGCACCTTGACATGTGGGTGCCGCTCTACGTGCCGATCTCGGGCGACGACCCGTGGCCGCAGTTCCCTAAGCTCAAGGACTGCAAGGCTGAGCTCATCCAGGACATCTTGGGCAACAACGTCCCCGAGACCCAGGTGAAGCTGTACCGATGCGAGCTGACGAACAGGCCCCCGAAGACCTGGGACGGCGAGTTGGACCAGGAGTGGTTCGTGAACGAGAAGTGGGGCCTCTACGTCGACGCGGGCCTCGAGAGCGGCCTGCGCCAGTGCGACTTCGAGGTGGACGAGCGCCAGCACCAGTACGAGAAGGACAACTACGCGAAGGCCGACAACTACACGAAGGCCTACAACTACGACGACAGCTGGGAGTGTGGCTACAAGAGCGGCTACGACGACGGCTGGCAGAGTGGCTACAAGATGTGCCACGTCATGGGGCACAACTCGACCAGCGCTGGCACCTCGAACATCAAGATCCCCGTCTCGCCACTGGCGTCTGTGCAGGAAGATCCTGCAGGCAGCTCGGCTTCCAGCTGGCTGGAGGTCGACAAGGGCGCGGAGGACCCGAAGTAGGACGCCCGACGGCACGTTGCCTTTTTAGCTCAGGCTGTGAAGCGTTCACAGATACCATGGCGAGTTATTGTTTAACTCAAGGAGGAATGAGGATGAAGATGAGGAAGAGGGGGCGTCAACTCGTTCACATATCCGAAGGCACGTTGCTTTTCAACTCAGGCTGTGAAGCGTTCACAGCTACTGTGGAGAGTTATTGTTTAACTCAGGCGGTGGAGCGTTCACGGCTACGCTGACACGTGGTTTTGTTTAACTCAGGCTGTGCAAAGTTCACAGCTACTGCTCTGGAATGTGTTGAACTCAGGCTGTGAAGCGTTCGCAGCTACGTTGGCGAATATTTTTGTTACTCAGGCTGCGAAGCGTTCGCAGCTACGGTGCCGCAGCGTTTGCCATCGCACGGCGGGCGACAAGGCATCAGACAATCATAATCATCCCGTCCCCTTGCCGCCATCCATCCACCTTCTCGCCTCCTCCGCACCCCCGTGGATCCAAACCGTGCCAGCGCAGCTCGTGGATCTCAAACGTGCCAGCGCAGCTCGAGGATCCAAACCGTGCCAGCGCAGCTCGTGGATCCAAACCGTGCCAGCGCAGCTCGAGGTTCCACACCGTGCCAGCGCAGCTCGTGGATCCAAACCGCGCCAGCGCAGCTCGAGTATCCACACCGTGCCAGCGCAGCTCGTGGATCCAAACCGTGCCAGCGCAGCTCGAGGATCCACACCGTGCCAGCGCAGCTCGAGGATCCAAACCGTGCCAGCGCAGCTCGAGGATCCAAACCGTGCCAACGCAGCTCGTGGATCAAAACCGTGCCAGCGCAGCTCGTGGATCAAAACCGTGCCAGCGCAGCTCGAGGATCCACACCGTGCCAGCGCAGCTCGTGGATCCAAACCGTGCCAGCGCAGCTCGTGGATCCAAACCGTGCCAGCGCAGCTCGAGGATTCAAACCGTGCCAACGCAGCTGGTGGATCCAAACCGTGACAACGCATCTCGTGGATCCAAACCGTGTCAGCGCAGCTCGTGGACCAAAACCGTGCCAGCGCAGCTCGAGGATCCACGCCGTGCCAGCGCCGCTCGAGGATCCAAACCGTGCCAGCGCATGCGGGCGGCAGCACTGGGGCCTTAGGTGGAGCTCCCCATGGGATTCCGAAACGTGTGAGGGTGCGCCGAAATGAGTGCGGGGGACGCATGCGGGCGGCAGCACTGAGACCTTCGGTGGAGCTCCAGATGGGGCCACGAAGCGTGTGAGGGGTGTGCCGAAATGAATGTGGGGGACGCATGCGGGCGGCAGCACTGGGGCCTTCGCTGGAGCTCCCTATGGGGCCACGAAGCGTGTGAGGGGTGTGCAGAAATGGGTGCGGTGGGCGCATGGGGGCGCAGCCACTGGGGCCTTCGGTGGAGCTCCCTATGGGGCCACGAAACGTGTGAGGGGTGTGCCGAAATCTGTGCGGTGGGCGCATGGGAGCGCAGCCACTGGGACCTTCGCTGGAGCTCCCTATGGGGCCACGAAACGTATGAGGGGTGTGCCGAAATGGGTGCGGTGGGCGCATGGGAGCGCAGCCACTGGGGCCTTCGCTGGAGCTCCCTATGGGGCCACGACACGTGTGAGGGGTGTGCCGAAATGGGCGCGGTGGGCGCGTGGGGGCGCAGCCGCTGGGGCCTTCGGTGGAGCTCCCTATGGGGCCACGAAACGTGTGAGGGGTGTGCCGAAATGGGGTGGTGGGCGCATGGGAGCGCAGCCACTGGGGCCTTCGCTGGAGCTCCCTATGGGGCCACGAAACGTGTGATGAGGGTGTGTGCCGAGCCATGGGGCCTTCGCTGGAGCTCCCTATGGGTGAGGGGTGTGCCGAAATGTGGGCGCATGGGAGCGCAGCCACTGGGGCCTTCGCTGGAGCTCCCTATGGGGCCACGAAACGTGTGAGGGGTGTGCCGAAATGGGTGCGGTGGGCGCATGGGAGCGCAGCCACTGGGGCCTTCGGTGGAGCTCCCTATGGGGCCACGAAGCGTGTGAGGGGTGTGCCGAAATCTGTGCGGTGGGCGCATGGGGGCGCAGCCACTGGGGCCTTCGCTGGAGGTCCCTATAGGGCCACGAAACGTGTGAGGGGTGTGCCGAAATGGGTGCGGTGGGCGCATGGGAGCGCAGCCACTGGGGCCTTCGCTGGAGGCCCCTATGGGGCCACGAAACGTGTGAGGGGTGTGCAGAAATGGGTGCGGTGGGCGCATGGGAGCGCAGCCACTGGGGCCTTCGGTGGAGCTCCCTATGGGGCCACGAAGCGTGTGAGGGGTGTGCCGAAGTCTGTGCGGTGGGCGCATGGGAGCGCAGCCACTGGGGCCTTTGCTGGAGCTCCCTATGGGGCCACGAAGCGTGTGAAGGGTGTGCCGAAATTGGCGCGGTGGGCGCATGGGAGCGCAGCCACTGGGGCCTTCGGTGGAGCTCCCTATGGGGCCACGAAACGTGTGAGGGGTGTGCCGAAATCTGTGCGGTGGGCGCATGGGAGCGCAGCCACTGGGGCCTTCGCTGGAGGTCCCGATGGGGCCACGAAACGTGTGAGGGGTGTGCCGAAGTGGGTGCGGCGGGCGCATGGGAGCGCAGCCACTGGGGCCTCCGCTGGAGGTCCCTATGGGGCCACGAAACGTGTGAGGGGCGTGCAGAAATGTGCGCGGTGGGCGCATGGGAGCACAGCCACTGGGGCCTTCGGTGGAGCTCCCTATGGGGCCACGAAGCGTGTGAGGGGTGCGTCGAAATCTGTGCGGTGGGCAGCCACTGGGGCCTTCGTTGGAGCTCCCTATGGGGCCACGAAGCGTATGAGGGGTGTGCCGAAATCTGTGCGGTGGGCGCATGGGAGCGCAGCCACTGGGGCCTTCGCTGGAGCTCCCTATGGGGCCACGAAACGTGTGAGGGGTGTGCCGAAATGGGTGCGGTGGGCGCATGGGAGCGCAGCCACTGGGGCCTTTGCTGGAGCTCCCTATGGGGCCACGAAACGTGTGAGGGGTGTGCCGAAGTGGGCGCGGCGGGCGCATGGGAGCGCAGCCACTGGTGCCTTCGCTGGACCCCCCCCCCCCGCCTCCCCCCTCCCCTCCCCCCCCCCCCCCCCCCCCCCCCCCCCCCCCCCCCCCCCCCCCCCCCTCCCCCCCCCCCCCGCGCCGTTACCCCCATCCCCCCTGCACCCTCGCCCCTCACCCCCCCTCCCCCTACCCCCTCGCCCCCATCCCCCCCTGCCCCCTCGACCCGAGCCCCCCTCGCCCTTCCCCCGATCCATTCTCCCCCGTCCCACATTCATAGAGCGGTTACTTCTACACCCTATCTTATAGGCCACTTGCTCCAATATGGCCCCAAGAATGCTCCAGGAGGGTTCCAGGGCCCCCCCCCAAGATGGCCTGTCAAAATGGCCTGTATCATTTCGACTTCATGTTGCTTTTCGACTTCGCGTGCGTCCTCAACCCCACCATCGCTGCCACCGTCCTCGTTGGGGCGTGGGCCAGCTTTGAGCTTCGAGACGTTTGGCGTTCAATATCGTTGGTCTGTCAATGACGCCCTCATTGACAAGTGCGCTAAAAAACACAAGCAACAGGAGGAACTGGCCGTTGCAGTTTGCAGTGCAAGACCCTGGAAGCCTGAAGACAGACTGGGGCGAATAAATCGTGAAGAGGAGGAGGAGGAGGAGGAGGGGGAGGAGGACGAGGAGGAGGAGGACGAGGAGGAGGATGAGGTAGATCCCGCAGCGCGGTTCCAATTTCAGTGGCTCCGATGAATTCTGGAACCAACGATGCGCGTCAGGAGGAGGAGTAGGAGGTAGAGGAGGAGGAGCAGGAGGAGGAGGCGGGAGGGGGAATCACGTGGAGACTGATTCGAGGGGCATCGGGGAGAGGAGGAGGAGGAGGAGGAGGAGGAGGAGGGACGTGATATACTTGAACAAGGAAAGCGAAGAGGAGGAGGAGGAGACTGGTAGGGAGGAGGAAGAGGAGGTAGAGGGAACCGACACGACTTGGCACTAGGTGGAGGAGGGAAGAAAATCAGGAGGGGGAGAAGGATGAGGAGGACGGAGAGGGTAAGCTAAGAGCGAGCGGTCGCCCCCCCCCCCGCTTGCGCCGCCTCTCTTACGGCCTGGACATCTTCATTGCGAAGGCCATTGGCGCTGCTCTCTCTGCCCGCGAGAGCGCCCTCCTCCTCCACCTCCCTCCTCCACTGTGGAGCCCGTCGCAAGGCGGCGTTTTTTTCCACGCTTAGCCCACGATGTGTAAGTTGGAGCCCCTGCGGCATGTCGGTGTGTATGTATGTATGCATGTATTTATGTGTATTTATGTATATATATATATATACTATTAACCGTTGCTGCAAATGCGTTATACGTATGGGGTACTTTGGGGGCCCAAGATAGCGCCCGAGGAACCCCCCCCACCAACACGAAACAATCAAACGCACGCACGCACGACAACACTCGCGCGCCAATGGGCTCCGTCTAATCCGTTTTGTGGTTGGGCGCCCCCAAGGATGTGGGGTCCTATTTAGTGGCTCTCTAA
The DNA here is from genome assembly GCA_963575745.1 of Prorocentrum cordatum. Lineage (NCBI taxonomy): Eukaryota > Dinophyceae > Prorocentrales > Prorocentraceae > Prorocentrum > Prorocentrum cordatum. Next base: position 512,208 of record CAUYUJ010017115.1, on the reverse strand, counting down.
AGATGCTCTGTGGGTCTTCTCGGGGTTCTCTTGTCGGGGGCCTGACGTGTCCACGGGGCAGGGCCCGAGGCCAAGGTGTCTATTAAAGACTGGGGGGGGGAATGCAAGACACTGCCTCGGTACGGGAAAGGAGCGCTCCCATGCGCCCACCGCGCCAATTTCGGCACACCCCTCACACGCTTCGTGACCCCATAGGGAGCTCCAGCGAAGGCCCCAGTGGCTGCGCTCCCATGCGCCCGCCGCACCCACTTCGGCACACCCCTCACACGTTTCGTTGCCCCATAGGGAGCCCCAGCAAAGGCACCAGCGGCTGCGCTCCCATGCGCCCACCGCACCCATTTCGGCACACCCCTCACACGCTTCGTGGCCCCATAGGGAGCTAGGGGCGAGGGGGTAAGGGGCGAGGGCCCCCCCCTCGTGGTGTGAGTCGTTCGGGCACCCCCTCCTGGTATGAATCGTTCGGGCCCCTCATCGTTGTTGTGAGTCGTTCGGGTTCCTCCTCCTTGTGTGAGTCGTTCGGGCCCCTCGTGGGGTGAATCGTTCGGTGCCCTCTTCCTGGTGTGAGTCGTTCGGGCTCCTCGTGGTGTGAGTCGTTCGGGGCCCTCGTCCTGGTGTGAGTCGTTCGGGCCCCTCCTGGTGTGAGTCGTTCGGGCTCCTCGTGGTGTGAGTCGTTCGGGCCCCATCGTCCTGGTGCGAGTCGGTCGGGCCCCTCCTGGTGTGAGTCGTTCGGGCCCCTCCTGGTGTGAGTCGTTCGGGCCCCCTCCTCTCCTGGAGCTTTCTTGGGGCCCTCTGCAGTCGAGCCCTCTGCCGAAGCTGATGCCGAGGCTGATGGCGATGATGGTGACGATGGTGAGGGCGATGATGATGATGATGATGATGATATGATGATAAGGATGATGATGATGATGATGATGATGATGACGATGATGATGATGATGAGGATGGTGATGATGATGAGGATGATGATGATGGCGCGGAAGGCAGACGCGGAGGATGGAGGAGGAGGGGGGGAAGGAGGAAGCTAGGAAGGAACGCGGGGCGCCGAAACGAACGTGTGAGGGGTGTGCCGAAGAAGGGGGGGATGACGTATGCAGGCGTTGGCGTAGTGCCTTTTTGCAGCAGGTCGTAAGCAGCTAGACGCTAGGGTTGCCCCTGTAACATCCTCAGGGCATTCGTTAGGGCGGGCCCTGGCAGCCCGCCTCACACTACCCATCAAACATATCAATTACAGTCATGCGGGGGGCTCATGTGCGGCGGCGGAGCAGACGGTGGGAACTTCATATACGTCTTAGGCACACCGCGAACGGAGATACCGCCTGGCGGAGAGATACATACAATTGGCATCGGCTGCCCCACGAGAGCTGGGGCGAGAATTATCTTTGAAATGGCCTTTACCGTCTGGCCCTCGGGATTCACCCTGTGCGCTCGCGGCGGAACACACTGTGGCAGGTGCGGCCGCGCATCCTGACCGAGCGCCTTCAAAAGTCCGCCACCGCGCCTTTTCGAGCAAGGCGCATTAACTTGTGTCCTGGGAATGATGTTTAACTAAGTTCTGTCCCCCCACCCCCTTGACTCGCGCGTCCATTGAAAACCGTTGGTGGTATACTATATTACTGTTGTTGTTGCGCCCTCAAGATGGCCGAGGCCTCCGAGGGGGGTTCCAGAGAGCACAAAGGTTCGACGCTCCTCACTGGGATCGTGGCCGCCGCCGTTCGGCATAACTTCTGACATTGCCTTGAGAGGGTGGAGGAAGGAAGGGGAATCATAATTTTCAACGCCTCTCACAAGTATCGAAACCTCCGATTGGGAAGCCGCAATCAGCAGTCCACTACCAACCCATCTCCCGCCCCGAGAGACCACCAACAGAGCACCAGAGAAAGCCTTAGTGACACCTCACGCCGTCAAGGAACCCCTAGAGGCCCCAAAGACGACCCCACTATGCACAGGAGGCCCGATGCTGCAGCCCCTCACCATGCAACAAATAACCATCGAAAAGCTTTGACTATGCCCCCAGGCGCCCAACCGAAACGAATCACAGCACCCCCAGCCCCGATACAACGATTGGGATCTACGGCGCACCTGGCCCGTCACCCAGGCACGATGGCGGAGGTTGCCGCAGGCAGATGGGATAGAAGTCTTGGAGGAGGCGCGTTCGGGGGTGACGGCTTCGTTCTTTTCGGCGGTGGCTGTCCATCCCTTGCAGAGGCATCTGTCGTCTTGCCAATTTGCCCAATGCAATCGGCAACGTCATGATCAACGTTCGTGCCACCAATCTCATCAATAGGCTTGTCCATAGTCTTGCCAGTGTCATCAGCAGCAGTAGCCTTGCACATATTCTTCTCAATGTCAATGCCGTTATCCTTTCCAGTATCGTCAACATTGCAATCAGTAGCCTTACACATATCCTTGTCAATGTCAATACCGTTATCCTTTCCAGTATCGCCAACTCTGCCAGCATTGCCACTGGCACCGCCTGAAATAATTGCTTTGCCAGGTTCGTCGCTCAGCGTCGCCTTTACTGCGGCGTGCTCCTTAACGCCAGCACTGCAACTGGCACTGCCTGAAATACTTGCGTCTTGTTGCTCGTCCGCTTTGGCAGGTTCGTCGCCCAGCATCTCCATGACCGCGGCCTGCGCCGCAACAATGCCCTTAAGAGCGTGCTTCGGGAACTTCCCTGGGGCCTTGTAGTACGTGAGCATTGCGTTCGTCAGGCCACTCACCGTTGACATGAGGGACTGCTCGAAGAACTGGTGTCTAGTCGCTTCGTCCATCGTGTCGTCGTCGGCGTCCTGGTCGATGGCCTGGCCGTCGCCGTCGGCGTCTGATGGCTGCTGCTGATGACCGCTGGCATCGTGCTGCGCCTTGCCGTCGGCGTCGATCAGGTCGCTGGCTGCAGCGGCTGCGCAGCCGTCGCGCGCGGCAGTTGCCACTGCGCCGCCGTCGTTGGTGGCCGCAGCCGCTGCCGCTGAAGCGGAACCCGCCTCCCCAGAAGCTGCGCCGCTGCCGCTGGCGTCCGGCATCTCGCTGTCCGAGGCCGCTGCGGCCTTCGCTGATGCCAATGGCTTGGCATTCTTGTCGTTGCCCGCCTGCTCTCCTTTAAAGTCGTCGTTGTTGTTTGCTGCGGCGCCGCCGCCCAACCCTGGAATGACAGCTCGCATCCGCCACCGTGCTGTCGCACGCTCAGGCGTGTTATGGTCATTCCAAGGTTCCCTTCGTGGTCGGGGCTTGCATTGTTTACACTTGGCTCCTAGGGTAGTACACCGCCAACCTCTCCTCTAGTAGCGCGCATAGTTCGCGGCTGCGGCTTTTGCACCCCTTCCAATGACCCCTACCTATGGAACCACGAGACGCGTGAGGGGCGCGCCGAAACCAGCAAGGTGGACGCATACGGGCGGAGCCTTGGGAGTTCCGCTGGCCACTAGTTGTGCCAGCAGCGGGGTTCTGGGACAATTTCGTGACCCCGTATACGGTTGTCGCGAAACGTGTGAGGGGTGGTCCGAAGCTGATGTCGACGCCGATGTCGATGGCGGTGGCTGTGATGAAAACGATGATGATGACCACGATCGCGGTCGCCATGGCAATGACATCCCCTAGGAGCCGTAAGGTGCTCCAAGAAGGCGCCAGTCCTCCCCTTCCCCCCACCCCCACCCCCCACCCCGCCCCAAGAGACCCCGAAGATAACAATCAAGCTCAACACATTTCCCTGCGACAACCGAAGAAGCGTCGATCTATCCCCCAAGGAGCCCTACCAAAGGGAAATCGCGAACCCCCAACCGACCTACACTACACTTCTGACCCATCACCCAATCACACTGGCGGGGGGAATGCCGCAAGCAAATATAACAATCGCAGATGCCGTCGGCGGTAGGGCAATGCCGAGGTCAGTGTCAGGCAGTGGCAGCCCAAAAGAAACCGTTGTGCTAGAAACACTTCCTGGGACGCAGAATCTGAGTGCACCGTCGCGGTGTCTATAGTATCCGCCACCCCACGACAAAGCCGAGGGTGTGAGGCTTGACTGGGCCCGACCCGAAAGCCAACTGGTGGCCGCCTTAATTCGATTCTCGGGGTCTCTGGGGGCTTCTCAGGGGGCTTCTCAGGAGGCTTACCAGTGGGCCTGTCAGTTGGCCTTGCCAGTGAACCATCCCAGTTGCCTTATGAGTAGGCGTCTCACTTGGCTTCTCGGCAGAATCCTCAGTAGGCCGCCCAATGGACTTCGGAAGTTGCGCCCTGGAGGCCCACCAGTGGCGCTCTCAATGCTCGGCTGACTAGCGGCGGATGTTAGCCAAAGGCAATTCGACACCAGACCTGCGATTGTTGAGGATTCCTCTGCTCTCCATCCTTTCACGCCAGGCCTTGAATTGACCAAGTCTGTGAGTCCCTGCAAAAAGTCCGCCCCGCATCGGGCCATATCGAATGACTTGAGCGCAACTGCGGATACAGAAGATGGGTACTCTATAGGCGCATTCCCATAGTGGTCTCCTAGGTCCCATGTGGCAGCGACCAACATGAGGCGATTTCGAATTGTGGCGTTGATGCACAGCACGTTCCTAGGACTTCGGCTGGCGATTGTGCGCCAAAGTCAATGCTAGTAGGGGGTCGGACATGATGAAATTGGATAGGTGGAAGGGGGCTCTTGGGGCTTCTCGCCGACGTAACATCGCAATTTTGCGGTGGGCGGGTGGGGCGCCATGGGACTTACCGCAAGCTCTGGGCTCAAGCATGGCCGTCATCGCACGGAGCGCAGGGAGCTTGATCCCCCCCCCCCCCCCTAATTTGACGCGGCCCCCCTCCCCCTTAAACTGACATCAACGCCACAATTCGGACAGCCGATGGTGTTTCGAAGCCGTTCGAAGCTTTTCGCTTCAATCACGTTGCGTGCGCCGCCCCCAGTCCAGCCACGCAGTTGTAGCTCGCAATGTTTTTTTCTGTCTGTCTCCGCCTGTCGCGTGGTGGCAGCGTCCAGGCTTGCCCACGCACTGTGCGATATGTTTCGCGTACTCCCCCTCCCCCCCCTCCCCCCCTTCCTCACGCCAGTCTCCTCCCTCCTACGCTCCAACTTCACCGAGGTACTTGCCCGTTGCTCGGGCGCGCTGAGGAACTGTTATCTTGCTGTGGCGCGCGGCGCATTCAGCAGTTGCAGGGGGACCTCATCATAGGGCTCATGGGGCTCATAGGGGATGGGGCTCCAAGGTCTCATGGGGCTCAAAGGGCTGATGGGGCTCAAAGGGCTCATGGGGCTCATGGGGCTCATAGGGCTGCCGTCTTCGGAGCGTCTTGGGCTCTCTCGGGTGCCGTTTTTGGGGCCATGGGTGGGTGGGGCGCCAAGGGCACCTGAGAAGCCCCCAACGGAATATACGATGGGCGCGCACAGAACAATATCATAGTTTTCTGGATGGTCCCTCTTGGAAGTGGTCTTGGGTGCCCTTTAGGCCGTCTTCAGAGCATCTTCGCTTCTCTTGGAGCCTTTTTGGGAGCCTCCTGGGCAGTCTTGGAGGATTATTGGAGTCTCTTGGGCCCCTCCTGGGGCGTCAAAGGCACCTGATAAGCCTCCAGCGGAATCTACGATGGGCGCGCACAGAAAAATATTATATGTTTCTGGGTGGTCCTCCTTGGAAGTTGTCTTGGGTGCCCTTTAGGCCGCCGTCGGGGCCTCCTGGGCCCTCTTGGGGGCCGTTTTGGGAGCCTCCTGGGCCGTCTTGGAGTGTGGATCTCGTGGGCCCCTCCTGAGGGGAGGGGGGGAGGGCGTTTTGGGCGCCCTCGTTTCCATCATGTTGCAGTGGCCGATTCGGCGAACCAGGTGACGGGGTCAAGCATCGCAGCCCCGAGTCGGAGAGATGCCAGTTGTGCTGGCACCCGCAATCCCGATGCACAGCCTGTCAGCTTGGAGTCGACCGAGGCGGGCCGACTCCGAGCTGAGTGGCTGCACTCGCATCGGTTGTCTGTAGCCATACAGGTTATATGATTGCTCCGTCGCGTGAGCTGTCACGAGTGTGACTACCATGCCTAAGCGCAACCGTACACCTTCGGACATCTTGGTCAGGACGCTGTCGGCGCCATGGAACCAGTGCGTGATATCGGGCGGCATGCTGCCCCCGCAGACGGCATGGTTGCCTGAGCTTGAGGGCGGCCAGGATGAGTGTATGTTTCTCGCGCTCAGGGTCGGGGACCGACGGCTTGCAGGCTTCATGGGCATCACAGACAACAGCGTGTCCAACGTCGTGAAGGCCATCCAGGTGGCTCGAGGCGAGCAGTGCGACAAGGTCGTGGACGAGAAGCTGCAGGAGTCAGACCCGACCAGCCACACGGAGAGCGTTGCCGTGAAAAAGAAGATGCGGGCCACGTTCGTAAAGAACTACCCAGATAAGCTGCCTGATGTTGTCGGGGTCGTGGTTGACGGCACGACACTCGTGACGAGGTTCACAGTCGACATGCGGAAATCAGTGTCGGTCGTTGTGAGCACTGAGAATATTCAGGCGCTGTTCACCTTGCGTGACAAACCGTTTGCGAGTGCGTCTGACGAGGACACCCCGACCAAGGAGACACGTGACATGTCTGAGTTCGGTTACCCTGAGATCAAGTACAACGCATCTCGTGACGTGCCGTGCGTGTACTACAACGACGCCGACGGTCGATCACGATACCACTCAGAGCCAGTTTCAGACGAGAGTGACTCCCTAGGTGGTGACGACGAGAAGGTACGCATGCAGAAAGCATGCGACAAGTTGCATGCGTTTTACCTGGCACACCACCACCCTGCTGCTTAGGTCGGTGCGCGTGCCTGTCTGGTGCACGTGTTTGAAGGGCCTGCGCGGGGTGCAGGTCCTCGGGAGCGCACGTGCGGTTCGCTAGGGGCCGCAGGCGTCGAGACGACCCGCGCATGTTGCGCGTGATGAGTTACTATCGCAGTGCAGCCACCAGCTGTGTACATGATGAAGTCATGTCGGTCACCATCGGTCACCATACCCCGTTGGAGTGATGACCGCTGGCGGGCGACATACCTCAAGACATCCTCAGTCTTTGCAGTCAGTGTTGTCAGATGCAGTCCACGCACGGTGTGGGCACATTATGATTTCGTGTTGGTTTGGCTCTCGTGTGGAGGGTGCTCGCGTCGTCTCTTGGCCGCGCCGTTCCCATGATGAGCAGGCGTCTCAACGTCCAATGATTGATTGGCAGAGTTGTATCCAGACGCATAGGGGCACACGTCTTCGATGGATCGGCGGTTGAGGCTGGTGCGTTTAGATCGCACTTGCGATCTAAACGAAGTTGTTTAGATCACACTTGCGATCTAAACGAAGTTGTTTAGATCGCACTTGCGATCTAAACGAAGTTGATTATATCGCACTTGCGATCTAAACGAAGTTGCATTGTGTTGTGTTGCATGTATCAATGCGTTTAGATCACACTTGCGATCTAAACGAAGTTGTTTAGATCACACTTGCGATCTAAACGAAGTTGTTTAGATCACACTTGCGATCTAAACGCAGTTGTTTAGATCACACTTGCGATCTAAACGCGGTGTGTTAGATTCTACTGCCAACCGAAACACGGCTGCAGAGCTCGCAATACTTAATGCCTTAATTGCTCCAAGACGACCGAAGCTGCTTCCACGATGGCCACATGATCGCCGCAGCTAACGCGTTTGTAATCAATCAGAAACGCACCAGCACAAGGCCCTCAGCCCCGTATGGTACCCGAGAGCATACACCAAGGCTTGACAAACCTGGATTTGGGAGATGTAGTTGCTGATAAAACAAGGCAACAACACACAACAAATTCCGTCTTGGGATAGTTTCGTATGGGCTAGCATTGGAGATATTATCGTCTGGGCTCGTCTTGGGGATGGCCATGGGGTACCAGTGAGCATGCTTCGGGCCACCAGTGTTGCAAACTCAGTCTTGGCCGATAGGCGATCTTTTGTTTGGTTGGCCACCGTGCCGCAATCAGCGCCACGGCATCGTCAGTAACACATTTTGGTTCAATCAGGTGTTTCGTTGCTGGTTGACTTCCCTGGGCCAGACATGGATCCGCGTGGCCTCTGTGCCCAGATTGGCCAGCTCGCGGAGTTGGTCAAGGTGCAGCGCGAGGCTGGGCTGCAGGTGGAAGGGCCCATCGAGATGCAAGTACAGTGCCTTCTCTCGCAGATCGCAGCTTTGAGGCATTGCTCCACAGCCGACGCGACCCTCCTCACGGGGGCCATCGCGGAAGGCCCGTTCACTCCCGCCCAGAAGCAGACGCTCGGCATGTGCATCCAGTCTCGGTCCATGCAGTCTGCTTCTCAAGGCAAAGACGGCGCAGCTCAAGGGAGAGGTCAGCAGTGCGGCGACTACTTCATGCATTACTTCCTGCAGAGCGACTGGGACAAGATCAATGACACCGCCAACGAGGACTGTCAGATCGAGACTCTGTGCGAACGTGCTCACAAGTGGGGCTTGAGCTGTCCAGGAGAGGGTTTGCAGGCAGTGTTGGCCGTCTGTATACTCGGTGGTCGCGAGCCTGGGACGTTGCCGCCGCCAAAGCGGATCCGAGATCTCATGAAGAACATCCAGAAGGTCCTGAAGCGTCTCGACAAAGCGAATCGGCACCCGCTTCCTCATATGACGACGTACCCGAGGGACCCATTGCAGCTTCCGCCCCAGTTTGTCGAGATGGCCTGCGGCGACGCGCAGCCCGTGAGGCGGGATGATCTCGAGGCGGCCGCAGACAAGATCTTGAGCGGCCCCAAGTTCAAGAGGAACACCGCTTCGTCATTCAAGGCGCGGCCTGACAGCGGTGGTGCTCAGGGCAGCGGCGCGGGCGCGATGGTGCCGTTCGCGCCTGCGGTGCCACCGCTCCCTGCCGCGGGCATGGGCAACCCGTTCCAGCAGAACCATGCCCAACAGATGCAGATGCAGCAGTACATGGCGCAGTTCGCCATGATGATGCAGCAGCAGTTCGGTCTTGGCGCTCCTGCTGGTGGCGTCAACCTCACGTTCGCACCTGGGTTCGGAGGTGCGCCGCCCAGCCGAGCGGACGTCGGGGCTTCGACCCGCGCGCCAGGCGGTGGGGGTCGTCAGCAGCCTGTCAGCGATGCTGGCGCGTCGGGTGGCGACGAGGACATGCCCACTGTCCAGGGCGACCCGCTGGCGGAGCTCAACGCCGCCATGAAGGCCAACGAGAGCGCCAGGAAGGACATGCTCAGCGACAAGAGGAAGAAGATCAGCAAATCGGCAACCATCAGGAAGGCCGCCAAGGCCTCACGTTCGGAGGGCGGCGCAGGTGACGATGACCTTTCCAGCGATGGTGGCGATGACGCCGTCGTGAGGAGGCGGCCCGCTGGCCGCATGCCGCGCCCAGCTGCCGCGGCGCCCCGCAAAGCCAAGGTTGCGGGCGAGAAGATTCACCCCAAGAGAGGCACCAAGAACTACAAGTTGATGAACGCGTTCTCATCCCAGGCTTACAGCCGCGCGATGACGGCCACGGGCGGTGACAGGGTGAAGGCGAGGGCAGCATACAGGAAGGCGGTCGCGCAGTGGAAGGCCGAGAATTTGTGAGGGATGCGCGGCGACTTGTGTCGGGAGTTCCTGAGTCGGATGACCCAGTGTGCTCGCAGGTTCGGGGCCCCGCGAGCTACCGTTTACAGTATGGCGGCTTTTTCAGACAACGCTTGTCTGCAAACGCCCATTGCTGCATCACTCACCATCTCCATCAAGAGATCATCCGCCCATTCCTGCTCCACCCTCCTTGCCGCCCTGACATCACCATCACCGTCAACCCCCCTTCCCTTTGCCCCGAAGCACCTGCAGGTCCGCGCGGCGGAGGCGTTAAAAGACTGTGAATCTATTGCCCTAGATGTGACGAACTTGGCGGTGCCTTGCTCTCCCCAGGCAGACTTTACCATGGGAGGGGTTTGTGGTTGCTTGTGCTTGAGGGCCCCTCTTGGAGCCTGGTCTGCAGACCCCTACTTCTCCCGCCGCCACCGTGCCCGTACACGCGTGGCCGGACTTTTGGACTGTTCCCGTTGCCCCCCCCCCCCAGACTGTGTTGCTGCGAGTGTTGGGCCCGCCCGTCCGACGAGCTCTGGCCATGATGCCGTCTAATACTTGGGGCAAGTATATGGTGCATCGATGGCGTTACGGTTGATTCTGCGCGTTCCTACTTATGTGGCGACTTGGCGTGCAATGAGACAGTATGCTAGGACCAAGAAAAGGACAAACTCAATACTTATTTGACCACCCTTGTAAGCCGATGTGCGCAGCTATGCTATTCCAAACAACGCTATGCGCTTCGCGACAGCAGCACTGGCGCGATGCCAGACCACGCGGCCAAACGCACTGCGATTGTCGGTTATGCAGCCGCACTATTCGATATGCCGTGCTATGCCGAGCTGTGTTCCTATGCAATGTCATGCTGCGTTCTTGCACATATGCCATCTACCATTGGGCGCAACGCATGCAATGCTATGCTGTGCTATGGTATGCGTGATGCATCTGGTGCAGGTGATCTGGCGCACCTGATGTTGGTAAAGCCGTTTTGGCTCGAGCGGACGTGGCAGGCATGCCACCTTCCGCTAAATTGCAGAAGTTGACAGACTTCTCTCGTGGTTCGTACGCATCGCACAGGGCAGTCGAGCGTTTACTCACGCAGGTTGCCAACCATGGGCTGCCCGAGAGTTGGTCGCGTTCTTCCCAAGGCCGAGCTAGGCGTGCCATAGCCTCTGAGCCTACGCCGTACGGGCCGCTCGTTCAAGATCTCGGCTTGCCCCAGGGGGACGGTAATCCTCCTGTGCGCATCGGGGTGCAGCACCCCATGGCGATGATCTGGAAGGCGTGCGACGCAGAGGCCTGTCCAGGCATGGCTGCCGTGTTTGAGGACGCCGTCCGCCGAAGCCCTCCTAGCATTGACAAACCATGGCGGCTCGTCGTGTATGCCGACGAGATCGGGCTGAACCCCATCGGCCACGACGGCAGAAAAGTCGAGGCTGTCTATTGGTCATTTCTTGAACTGGGCCCCGAAATCCTATCGACCGAGGAAGCGTGGTTTGCCGTTGCTACGTGTAGGACGTGCATTGTTCAAGAGATGGACGGTGGCATGTCTGCTTTCATCAGGCTTCTGCTGAACAAATCATGGACGCTTCGCGCATCCCCGCCAGCCCATCCAACACCAGGAACTCGGACGGAGAGCGCCGACCCTCTCCTCCTCCTCCTCCTCCTTCTCCTCCTTCCCCCTCCTCTTCCTCCTCCTCCTCCCCTTCCCCCGCCCTCCTTCTCCTCCTCCATCCTCCTCCTCCACCTCCTCCTCCTCCTCACCTTCCTCCTCCTCCTCCTCCTCCTCTCCTTCCTCCTCCTCCTCCCCCCCCCCTCCCCCTCGTCCGATTGCTTCTATGGTCCAAGAGTTATTCCCAACCATCCTGTGGTGTTGGGTCCTCGTTTTGAAGAGACAGCGCCCCGCGTTCACTCCTCCTCCCGCTGCCCCCTCACCATCATCATCATCATCATCATCATCATCAGCATCATCATCATCATCATCATCATCATCATCATCATCATGTGGCTGCGCTCCCATGCGCCCACCGCACCCATTCCGGCACACCCCTCACACGTTTCGTGGCCCCATAGGGAGCTCCAGCGAAGGCCCCAGTGGCTGCGCTCCCATGAGCCCGCCGCACCCATTTCGGCACACCCTTCACACGTTTCGTGGCCCCATGAGGAGCCCCACCGAAGGCCCCAGTGGCTGCGCTCCCATGCTCCAGCGAAGGCCCCAGTGGCTGCGCTCCCATGCGCCATTTCGGCACACCCCTCACTCCAGCGTGGCTGCGCTCCCATGTGGCCCCATAGGGAGCTCCAGCGAAGGCCCCAGTGGCTGCGCTCCCATGCGCCCGCCGCACCCACTTCGGCACACCCCTCACACGTTTCGTGGCCCCATAGGGAGCTCCACCGAAGGCCCCAGTGGCTGCGCTCCCATGCGCCCACCGCGCAGATTTCGGCACACCCCTCACACGTTTCGTGGCCCCATAGGGAGCTCCACCGAAGGCCCCAGTGGCTGCGCTCCCATGCGCCCACCGCACCCATTTCGCACACCCCTCATACGCTTCGTGGCCCCATAGGGAGCTCCAGCGAAGGCCCCAGTGGCTGCGCTCCCATGCGCCCACCGCGCCCACTTCGGCACACCCCTCACACGCTTCGTGGCCCCATAGGGAGCTCTGCAGCGAAGGCCCCAGTGGCTGCGCTCCCATGCGCCCACCGCACAGATTTCGGCACACCCCTCACACGTTTCGTGGTCCCATAGGGAGCTCCAGCGAAGGCCCCAGTGGCTGCGCTCCCATGCGCCCACCGCACCCATGTCGGCACAGCCCTCATACGTTTCGTGGCCCCATAGGGAACCCCAGCGAAGGCCCCAGTGGCTGCGCCCCCATGCGCCCACCGCACAGACTTCGGCACACCCCTCACACGTTTCGTGGTCACCGCACAGATTTCCGCACACCCCTACAGCGCCATCGAAGAAGATACTCACAATTGCGGTACTCGCAACTGCATCTGGTCGGGTCCTTCGCCAGGATAATTTTGCATGCCCTTCCCTTGCCCCTCTCCCGATTGGCCCTGATCCACGAGTCAATGTGTTCCCAACCATCCTGTGGTGTTGGGTCCTCGTTTTGAAAAAAACAGCGCCCCGCGTTCACTCCTCCTCCTCCCGCTGCCCCCTCCCTCCTGCCATCGTCATCATCACCACCACCATCATCATCATCATCATCAAGAGGCCCCAGTGGCCCCATAGGGAGCTCCACCGAAGGCCCCAGTGGCTGCGCTCCCATGCGCCCACGGCGCCCATTTCGGCACACCCCTCACACGCTCCGTGGCCCCATAGGGAGCTCCAGCGAAGGCCCCAGTGGCTGCGCCCCCATGCGCCCACCGCACCCATTTCGGCACACCCCTCACACGCCCACGTGGCATAGGGAGCTCCAGCGAAGGCCTCAGTGGCTGCGCTCCCATGCGCCCACCGCACAGATTTCGGCACACCCCTCACACGTTTCGTGGCCCCATAGGGAGCTCCACGAAGGCCCCAGTGGCTGCGCTCCCATGCGCCCACCGCACAGATTTCGGCACACCCCTCACGTTTCGTGGCCCCATAGGGACGCGAAGGCCCCAGTTTCGTGGCCCGGCACACCCCTCACACGGTGGCCCCATAGGGAGCTCCACCGAAGGCCCCAGTGGTTGCGCTCCCATGCGCCCACCGCGCCCATTTCTGCACACCCCTCACACGTTTCGTGGCCCCATAGGGAGCTCCAGCGAAGGCCCCAGTGGCTGCGCTCCCATGCGCACACCGCACCCATTTCGGCACACCCCTCACACGTTTCGTGGCCCCATAGGGAGCTCCAGCGAAGACCCCAATGGCTGCGCTCCCATGCGCCCACCGCACCCATTTCGGCACACCCCTCACACGCTTCGTGGCCTCATAGGGAGCTCCAGCGAAGGCCCCAGTGGCTGCGCCCCCATGCGCCCGCCGCACCATTTCGGCACACCCCTCACACGTTTCGTGGCCCCATAGGGAGCTCCACCGAAGGCCCCAGTGGTTGCGCCCCCATGCGCCCACCGCACCCATTTCTGCACACCCCTCACACGCTTCGTGGCCCCATAGGGAGCTCCAGCGAAGGCCCCAGTGGCTGCGCTCCCATGCGCCCACCGCACCCATTTCGGCACACCCCTCATACGTTTCGTGGCCCCATAGGGAGCTCTGCAGCGAAGGCCACAGTGGTTGCGCTCCCACGCGCCCACCGCACAGATTTCGGCACGCTTCGTGGCCCCATAGGGAGCTCCACCGAAGGCCCCAGTGGCTGCGCTCTCATGCGCCCACCGCACCCATTTCTGCACACCCCTCACACGCTTCGTGGCCCCATAGGAATCTCCAGCGAAGGCCCCAGTGGCTGCGCTCACATGCGCCCACCGCACCCATTTCGGCACACCCATCACACGTTTCGTGGTCCCATGGGGAGCTCCACCGAAGGCCCCAGTGGCTGCGCTCCCATGCGCCCGCCGCACACATTTCGGCACACCCCTCACACGCTTCGTGGCCCCATAGGGTGCTCTACCGAAGGCCCCCGTGGCAGGGTTCGCATGCAGCCCCCACCCACTTTTGCACACCCCTCAAGCGTTTCGTGGCTCCATTGGGAGCTCCACCGACGGCCCCAGTGGCAGGGTTTGCATGCGTCCGCGCCGCCCATGTCGACACACCCTTGACACGGTTCGTGGCCCCATAATGAGCCCCACCGAAGGCCCCAGTGGCAGAGTTGGCATGCCGCCCCTCGCTCATTTCGGCCCACCCCGCACACGTTTCGTGGCCCCATAGGGAGCTCCACCGAAGGGGCCCCAGTGGTTGCGTTCGCATGCGTCCCCACACATTTCGGCACACCCCTCATACGTTTCGTGGCCCCATAGGGAGCTCCACCGAAGGCCCCAGTGGCTCCCCACCACCCATTTCGGCACACCCCTCACACGCTTCGTGGCCCCATAGGGAGCTCCACCGAAGGCCCCAGTGGCTGCGTTCGCATGCCTCCCCACCACTCATTCCGGCACACCCCTCACACGCTTCGTGGCCCCATAGGGAGCTCCAGCGAAGGCCCCAGTGGCAGGGTCCGCATGCGTCCCCACCACCCATTTCGGCACACCCTTCACACGTTTCGTGGCCCCATAGGGAGCTCCACCGAAGGTCCCAGTGGCGCGGTGCCTATGAGACGAGGGGCTTAGTTTGCGTGCCCCCTCCTTCGTCTCATATCTGTGCGGTACTCGCAGCTGCATATGGTTGGGTCCTTCGCCAGGCTAATTTTACGCCGCTCGCTTTCCTCCTCCGCTTTCTCCTTCCTCCTCCTCCCCCATCCACACCCTTCTCCTCCTCCTCCTCCTCCCCTCCTCATCTCCCTCCCCCGATTGCTCCTGATCCAAGAGGTAGTCCCCAACCATATTGTGGTGTTGGGTTCGCGGTTTGAAGAGACGGTGCTCCTCCCTCCGCGTCTGCCTTCCGCGTCGCCACCATCATCATCAACCTCATCATCGTCATCATCAAACTCATCATCATCGCCATCACCGTCGTCATCGTGATCGTGATCGCCGTCATCATCATAATCCCCATCATCATCACCATCGCCATTAGCATCGTCGTCGTGATCGTGTTCGCCGTCACCATCATCGTCATCACCATCGCCAACATCATCGCCATCAGCTTCGGCATCAGCTTCGGCAGACCCCCCGCAGTGGGCTCCACCGAAGGCCCCAGCGTTGCCGCCGCATCGCCCCTCCCCCCCCCCCACCACCCACACACACACACAACACACACCACCACAACACACACACATCCACACGACACACTACACACACCACACACCACACACCCACACACACACACACACACACATTTCGGCACATTGTACCCCTCGCACGACCACACACACACCACACACACACACACCACACACAACACACCTCAACACCCACTACTCTTTCTTTGGCCCCACACCCATTTCGGCACACCCCTCACACGTTTCGTGGCCTCGTAGAGAGCTCCACCGATGGCACCAGCGTTGCCGCCCGCAAGCGCCCCCCGCACCCATTTCAGCACGTCCCTCACATGTTTCGTGGTCCCATAGGGAGCTCCACCGAAGGCCCCAGTGCTGCCGCCGGCATGCGCCCCCCACACCAATTTCGACACACCCCTCATACGCTTCGTGGCCTCATAGTGAAGCTCCAACCAAGGCCCTAGCGTTGCCACCCGCATGCCCCACCCCCCACCCACCCACCCCCCCCCCCCCCCCCTCCCCACCCACACCCAACCCACCCACCCACCTACACCCATTTTGGCCACACCCCCACACGTTTTTCGTGGTCCCCACAGGGGGGCCCATGCGAGCCCCAATTTTGCCGCCACCGCTGCGTACCCCACACCATGTCGGCACAAAACCCCTCACAAACGCTTTCCCTGCCTCATTGATAGAGGGAGCTCCAGCCGTGGCCCCGTGCTGCCGCCCGCATGCGTCCCCCACACCCATTTCGGCACACCCCTCATACGTTTCGTGGCCCCCATGGGGAGCCCAACCGAAGGCCCCAGTGCTGTCGCCCGCATGCGTCACCCATATCCACTTCGGCACATCCCCCACACGTTCCGAAGGCCCCAATGGTGCCGCCCGCATGCGCGCCCCACACCAATTTCGGCACACCCCTCAAACGTATCGTGGCCCCATGGGGAGCTCCACCGAAGGCACCAGTGCTGCCGCCCGCATGCGTCCCCCACATCCATTTCAGCACAGCATCACACTTTTCGTGGCCCCACAGGGAGCTCCGCCGAAGGCGCCAGTGCTGCCGCCCGCATGCGCCCACCGCGCTCATTTCGGCACACCCCTCATACGTTTCGTGGCCCCATAGGGTGCTCCACCGAAGGCCCCATTGCTGCCGCCCGCAAGCGTACCCCGCACCAATGTCGGTACACCTCACACGTTTCGTGGCCCTATAGGGAGCTCCACCGAAGGCCCCAGCGTCGCCGCTTGCATGAGCCCCCCACACACACAAATTTCGGCACACCCCTCACACGTTTCGTGGTCCCATGGTGAGTTCCACCGAAGGCCCCAGTGCTGCTGCCCGCATGTGTCTCCCACGCCCATGTCGTCTTCTCCCTCGCACGTTTCGTGGCCCCAGATAGGGAGTTCCACCGAATGCCCCAGTGCCGCCGCCCGCATGCGTTCCGCGCACCAATCCCCCTCACACGCTTCTTGGCCCCATAGGGGGGGCCACCGAAATTGATAGTGTCAACTGCGGTATACACACCTGCACACGGTTGGGTCCTTCGTCTGGCTAATGTTTGTTACGTCCCCCCTCTTCCTCCCCCTCCTCCTCCTCCGCGCCCCCTCCTCCTCTTCCGATTGCTCTTCCGATTGCCCCTGATCCAAGAGTGAGTTGTTCCCAACCATCCTATGGTGGTGGGTCCACGTTTTGAAGAGACGTCGCCCCGCGTTCTTCTCCTCTCCTCCTCCCCCTCCCCCTCCTCCTCCTCCTCCTCCTTCCCGCTCCCCCCCCCCTCCTATCATCATCATCATCATCATCAGCATCATCATCATCATCATCATCATCATGGTCATCGTTCAGTGCTGCCGCTCGCATGCGTCGCCCACACCCATGTCGGCACACCCCTCAAACGTTTCGTGGACCCATGGGGAGCCCAACCGAAGGCCACAGTGTTGCCGCTCGCATGCGTCCCCCACACCCATTTCGGCACGCACCTCGCACGTTTCGTGGCCCCATAGGGAGCACCACCGACGGCCTCAGCGCTGCCGCCCGCATGCGCCCCCCACACCCATGTCGGCACACCCCACACACGTTTCGTGGCCCCATGGGGGGCCCAACCGATGGCCCTTGTGCTGCCGCCCGCAGTCGCCTCCCACGTCAATTTCGGCACACACCTCGCACGCTTCGTGGCCACATAAGGCCCCAGTGTTGCCGCCCGCATGCGTCCCCCACACTCATTTCGGCACGCCCCTCGCACGCTTCGTGGCCCCATAGGGGGCATCACCGAAAGCCCGAGCGCTGCCGCCCGCATGCGTCACGCACACCCACTTCGGCACACCCTTCACACGTTTCGTGGCACCCAGGTCACGACGCATGCGCATCAGGGACCCCATGTGCCACAGGGACTCCAGTGTCACAGAAGTTGCCCCTGTAGCGTTGCATCAAGGACTCAATCAGGGATTCCAGCGTCGCAGAATTTGTCCCTTGCACGCCTTTGCATCAGAGGCTCCAGCGTCACAGAATTTGTCCCTGTGATCAGGGATACCATGCGTCACGCGCACCCATTTCGGCACAGTCGCCACACGCGTCGTGGCCCCATAGGGAGCTCTACAGAAGGCCCCAGGGCTGCCGCCCGCATGCGTCACGCACACCCAATTCGGCACACCCCTCACACGCTGCGTGCCCCCATAGTGAGCTCCACCGAAGGCCCCAGTGCTGCCGCCCGCGTGCGCCACGCACACCAAATTCGGCATACCCTTCACAAGCTTCGTGGCCCCACAGGGAGTTCCACCGACGGGCCGAGTGCTGCCGCCCGCATGCGTCCACCTCGCTCAAATCCCTCGCGCGATTCGTGGCCCCATCGGTAGCTCCACCGACAAGGATTGTGTCAATTGCGGTATTCACACCTGCACGTGGTTGGGTCCTTCGTCAGGCTAATTTACGCCGCTCGCTTTCTTTCCTCCTCCTCCTCCTCCTCCTCCACCTTGTCCTCCTCTTCCGCTTCCTCATCCCCCTCCGCCCCCTTATCCCCGCGTCCTCTTCCTCCCCCTCCTCGGGGCGTCTCGGAAGTCTCTTGGCGCGTTGTGGCTGGCCCCGCGGGCGAGAGGGGTCCAAGATGTCCCTTGATGCCACCTTGGATGGCATCGCTCACAGATGGGGGCATCCCTAATGTGCGCTGTCCCCTCTAGAGCCCCGTCGCCACTTGGAACGCTCTCGGGCCGCCCCTGCCACCCGCCCCCCCTCCCCCCCCGTTTTGGGGCTGTGTTTGTCCCCTGTTGGGCTACGTTTGGCCATCTTTGAGCGGCCCCGACACCTCGGACGGGCGTCGGAACCGCGACGGCGAGTACGCCAACCACACGTATTTCCATTGGGCGTTGGGTCACGTTGGCTTCTTGGGGGCACCCTTGGGGGGCTCTGTTGGGCACTTGGAGCTCTTGGGGCGGCCTTGTGCGTCGTAGAGCCTCTTCGGCGCCGCGTTGATGTATAGTGCGTTATATTGGGTCACGGGTGCGGCTACCTTGAGCCCCCCTGGGCTCTCTGAGGCTGGACTCTTTGGGCTCTCTGGGGCGCTCTGGGCTATGCTGGGCCACCATGGGCTCTCTGAGGTCCTCTTAGGGCCGTCGCGGGTCATGTCGCGCCACTTCACGTCGCGCCTCGGCGATGGAGTTTGGCGCGTCTGCGGGGCGCGCGAAGACTCTACAACAGGGCGCGACATGAAACGTGATCGCGCGCCCGCCACCCCCTCCCCCTCCCCGCCCAGGTCCAATGGGGTGGGGGGGGGAGGGGGTGCGGGAGCTGCAGACCCTCCCCGACGGGGAGAAGAAATGGTGAAAGAGAAAACGCCTTTGCTTTAAACCGACGGCCCCCAGGGGGCAGCTGGGATTGTTCTTCAATGCTAGTAATGGTTTCCATTTGAGAGATGCTGGCATGCAGCTCCCATTCAACGATGCACATGCTTGGCTTTACGCTGATGTTTCTGTCATTGTTGCGGACGAGAAAGCACTGAAAGAAATATTTGACGCTGTGCGTATCCCCGCCGACCGATCTTGCGCCATGCGCTCGAATGAAAAGCGCCGACCATCGGCATCCATCGTCCTCGCCCTGCCCCCTGCCAACGCCGACGTAGCGACAGCGCTCTGCGCGCCCCAGCGGTCGCCTCCAGCGCCGTGGAAGCGA
Source organism: Prorocentrum cordatum (assembly GCA_963575745.1). Lineage (NCBI taxonomy): Eukaryota > Dinophyceae > Prorocentrales > Prorocentraceae > Prorocentrum > Prorocentrum cordatum. The sequence continues at coordinate 492,790 of CAUYUJ010017115.1, read as the reverse complement.
CGGCGACCTCCGATGCCGGTATGCGAAGAACGATGCCACGCCCAAAACACAAAAATTACCCTGGCGACGGACCCAACCACATGCAATCGTAAATACAGCAATTTGGAAAATCTTCTTCGGTGGCAAGCTCTATGGTGCCACGAGCCGTGTGAAGGGTGCGCCGAAAATGATGGCGGTCGCGCGCCTCCTCCTCACCCTTTCCCTCCTCCTCCTCCTCCTCCTCCTCTTCCTCCTCCTCCTCCTCCTACTCCTCCTCCTCCCCCCTCTCCTCCTCCTCCTCCTCCTCCTCCTCCTCCTCCTCCTCCTCCTCCTTCCCTCCTACTCCTCCTTCTCCTCATGTTCCCTTGGGGCCCGCAAGCAGTCCGCATCCCAGTCGAAAGCATCAAATAAGATTTTCCACTGATAATTGAAGCCCCATCCGCTCTGCACAGAGAGAAGGCCAACGTGTCTCACGAAGTCTGAATCACCTCAGGACTCTTCCCTAGATGCGTGGCAGAACGAAGTCAGGTGTGACCGCGTTTCCCAACCATCCTGCGGTGTTGGGTCCTCGTTTTGAAGAGGCAGCGCCCCGCGTCATTCCTCATCCTCCTCTCCTCCTCCTCCTCCTCCACCTCCATCCTCCCACCATCATAATCGTCATCACCATCATCGTTGTCATCATCACCGTCATCACCATCATCGTTGTAATCCGCATGATCATCATCAACACTATCACCGAAGGCCCCCGTGGCAGGGTTCGCATGCCGCCCCCACCCACTTTTGCACACCCCTCACACGTTTCGTGGCTCCATTGGGAGTTCCACCGACGGCCCCAGCGGCAGGGTTCGCATGCGTCCGCGCCACCCATGTCGACACACCCATGACACGTTTCGTGGCCCCATAATGAGCTCCACCGAAGGCCCCAGTGGCAGAGTTGGCATGCCGCCCCTCGCCCATTTCGGCCCACCCCTCACACGTTTCTTGGCCCCATAGGGAGCTCCACCGAAGGGGCCCCAGTGGTTGCGTTCGCATGCGTCCCCACCACCCATTTCGGCACACCCCTCACACGTTTCGTGGCCCCATAGGGAGCTCCACCGAAGGCCCCAGTGGCTGCGTTCGCATGCCTCCCCACAACCCATTTCGGCACACCCCTCACACGTTTCGTGGCCCCATAGGGAGCTCCACCGAAGGCCCCAGTGGCAGGGTCCGCATGCCTCCCCACCACCCATTTCGGCACACCCCTCACACGCTACGTGGCCCCATAGGGAGCTCCACCGAAGGCCCCAGTGGCAGGGTCCGCATGCCTCCCCACCACCCATTTCGGCACACCCTTCACACGTTTCGTGGCCCCATAGGGAGCTCCACCGAAGGCCCCAGTGGCGCGGTGGCTATGAGAAGAGGGGCCTGAGAACAGGGGCCTAGTTTGCGTGACCCCTTCCTTCGTCTCAATATATGTGTCGGTAACTCGCAATCGACTTACTGATAAAAATATTATAGATGCCTGCATATTGTGGGTCCTTCGCCAGCTAAATTTTAAACGTCTGCTCGCTTTCCTCCTCCGCTTTCTCCTTCCTCCTCCTCCCCCCTCCACACCCTTCTCCTCCTCCTCCTCCCCCTCCTCATCTCCCTCCCCCGATTGCTCCTGATCCAAGAGGTAGTCCCCAACCATATTGTGGTGTTGGGTCCGCGTTTTGAAGAGACGGTGCTCCTCCCTCCGCGTCTGCCTTCCGCGTCACCACCATCATCATCAACCTCATCATCATCATCAAACTCATCATCATCGCCATCACCGTCGTCATCGTGATCGTGATCGCCGTCATCATCATCATAATCCTCATCATCATCACCGTCGCCATTATCATCGTCGTCGTGATCGTGTTCGCCGTCACCATCATCGTCCTGACCATCGCCAACATCATCGCCATCAGCTTCGGCATCAGCTTCGGCAGACCCCCCGCAGTGGGCTCCACCGAAGGCCCCAGCGTTGCCGCCCGCAGTCGCTCCCCCCCCCCCCCCACACCAGTTTCGGGACACCCCTCGCACACACACACACACACACACACGCACACACACACACACACACACACACACACACACACACGCACACACACACACACACACACACGCTTCTTGGCCCCATAGGGAGCTCCACCGAAGGCCCCAATGTTGCCGCCCGCATGCGCCCCCCACACCCATTCCGGCACACCCCTCACACGTTTCGTGGCCTCGCAGGGAGCTCCACCGATGGCACCAGCGTTGCCGCCCGCAAGCGCCCCCCGCACCCATTTCAGCACGTCCCTCACATGTTTCCTGGATGCATAGGGAACTCCACCGAAGGCCCCAGTGCTGCCCGCATGCGCCCCCCACACAAATTTCGACACACCCCTCATACGTTTCGTGGCCTCCTAGGGAGGCTCCAACCAAAGGCCCTGAAAGCGTTGCCGCCCGCATGCCCCACCCCCCCCCCCCCCCCCCCCCCCCCGGCAACCCACACCCACGCCACCCAACCCAACCACCTACACCCATTTCGGCACACCCCTCACACGTTTCGTGGCCCCACAGGGGGCCCCACCGAAGGCCCCAATGTTGCCGCCCGCATGCGTACCCCACACCCATGTCGGCACACCCCTCACACGCTTCCCTGCCTCATCGGGAGCTCCACCGTAGGCCCCAGTGCTGCCGCCCGCATGCGTCCCCCACACCCATTTCGGCACACCCCTCATACGTTTCGTGGCCCCATGGGGAGCCCAACCGAAGGCCCCAGTGCTGCCGCTCGCATGCGTCACCCATATCCACTTCGGCACATCCCTCACACGTTCCGAAGGCCCCAATGGTGCCGCCCGCATGCGCCCCCCACACAAATTTCGGCACACCCCTCAAACGTATCGTGGCCCCATGGGGAGCTCCACCGAAGGCACCAGTGCTGCCGCCCGCATGCGTCCCCCACATCCATTTCAGCACACCCTCACACTTTTCGTGGCCCCACAGGGAGCTCCGCCGAAGGCACCAGTGCTGCCGCCCGCATGCGCCCGCCGCGCTCATTTCGGCACACCCCTCATACGTTTCGTGGCCCCATAGGGTGCTCCACCGAAGGCCCCAGTGCTGCCGCCCGCAAGCGTACCCCACACCAATGTCGGTACACAGCTCCACCGAAGGCTCCAGCGTCGCCGCTTGGATGAGCCCCCCCCCGCACAAATTTCGGCACACCCCTCACGCGTTTCGTGGTCCCATGGTGAGTTCCACCGAAGGCCCCAGTGCTGCTGCCCGCATGTGTCTCCCACGCCCATGTCGTCTTCTCCCTCACACGTTTCGTGGCCCCATATGGGGAGTTCCACCGAAGGCCCCAGCGCCGCCGCCCGCATGCGGTCCGCACACCAATCCCCCTCACACGTTTCTTGGCCCCATAGGGGGGGCCACCGAAATTGATAGTGTCAACTGCGGTATACACACCTGCACACGGTTGGGTCCTTCGTCTGGCTAATTTTTGTTACGTCCCCCCCTCCTCCTCCCCCTCCTCCTCCTCCGCGCCCCCTCCTCCTCTTCCGATTGCTCTTCCGATTGCCCCTGATCCAAGAGTGAGTTGTTCCCAACCATCCTATGGTGGTGGGTCCACGTTTTGAAGAGACGTCGCCCCGCGTTCTTCTCCTCTCCTCCTCCTCCTCCCCCTCCCCCTCCTCCTCCTCCTCCTCCTCCTCCTCCTTCCCTCTCCCCACCCCTCCTATCATCATCATCATCAGCAGCATCATCAGCATCATCCTCATCATCATCATCATCATCATCATCATCATCATGGTCATCGTTCAGTGCTGCCGCTCGCATACGTCGCCCACACCCATGTCGGCACACCCCTCAAACGTTTCGTGGACCCATGGGGAGCCCAACCGAAGGCCCCGGTGTTGCCGCTCGCATGCGTCCCCCACACCCATTTCGGCACGCACCTCGCACGTTTCGTGCCCCATAGGGAGCACCACCGACGGCCTCAGTGCTGCCGCCCGCATGCGCCCCCCACACCCATGTCGGCACACCCCACACACGTTTCGTGGCCCCATGGGGAGCCCAACCGATGGCCCCTGTGCTGCCGCCCGCATTCGCCTCCCACGTCAATTTCGGCACACACCTCGCACGCTTCGTGGCCACATAAGGATCCCCCCTGAAGGCCCCAGTGCTGCCGCCCGCATGCGTCCCCCACACTCATTTCGGCACACCCCTCACACGTTTCGTGGCCCCATAGGGAGTTCCACCGAAGCCCCAGTGCTGCCGCCGCATGCGTCCCCCGCGCCATTTCGGCACACCCCTCACACGTTTCGTGGCCCCATAGGGAGCTCCACCGAAGGCCCCAGTGCTACCGCCGCGTGCTGCACGTTTCGTGGCCGTCCCAATGCGTCCCCCGCACACATTTCGGCACACCCCTCACACGCTTCGTGGCCCCATAGGGAGCTCCACCGAAGGCCCCAGTGCTGCCGCCCGCATGCGTCCCCCACGCCCATGTCGGCATACCCCTCACACGTTTCGTGGCCCCAGAGGGAGCCCCACCGAAGGCCCCAGTGCTGCCGCCCGCATGCGCCCCCCACGCATTTCGGCACACCCCTCACACGTTTCGTGGCCCCACAGGGAGCTCCACCGAAGGCCCCAGTGCTGCCGCCCGCATGCGTCCCCCACACTCATTTCGGCACACCCCTCACACGTTTCGTGGCCCCATAGGGAGCTCCACCGAAGGTCCCAGTGCTGCCGCCCGCATGCGTCCCCCACACCCATTTCGGCACACCCTTCACACGTTTCGTGGCCCCATAGGGAGCTCCACCGAAGGTTCCAGCGCTGCCGCCCGCACGTTTCGTGGCCCCACAGGGAGCTCCGCCGAAAGCACCAGTGCTGCCGCCCGCATGCGTCCTGCACGCTTCGGCGCACCCCTCACAAGCTTCGTGGCTGCATAGGGAGCTCCACCGAAGGCTCAAGTGGCAGCGTCCGCCCGCGCGACTGCCAGCCATTTCGGCACACCCCTCACATGTTTCGTGGCCCCATAGGGAGCTCCACCGAAGGCCCCAGTGCTGCCGCCTGCACGTTTCGTGGCCCCACAGGGAGCTCCGCCGAAGGCCCCTGCAGTGCTGCCGCCCGCATGCGTCCTGCACACTTCGGCACGCCCCTCACACGTTTCGTGGCTGTATAGGGAGCTTCACCGAAGGCTCCAGCGGCAGCGTCCGCACGCGCTACTGCCAGCCATTTCGGCACACCACATCACACGTTTCTTGGCTTTACAGGAAGTTCTACCGAAGGCTCCAGTGGCAGCGCCCACAGGCGCGACTGCCACGCATTTCGGCGCACCCTCATACGTTTCGTTGCCCCATTGGGAGCTCCACCGAACGCTCCAGCGGCAGCGTCCGCATGGAGGAGGGGGAGTTTTCGCAAATACGGGCGGGTCGAGCGGGCGGGCGGGCCTGCTCGCTGACGCGCCTGCGCCCTGATGGGTGAGTGGATAGTCTGTGCAAAAGGTGCATCTGGGTTCAGGATATGCCCAGCGTGTGCCAACGTAGTCACCCACGCTGGGCAAACCGAGAGAAGCGCTGGTTACGTCCCCAGCACGTCGTTGGACCTGAGCCGCATGAAGCAGCATACTGATGTCTCAGCGCGAACAGTGCTGAACGAGTTAGCGCGCTTGCATGGGGAATGGGTTGCAGGAAACATAACGAAGGCGAAGTTTGAGTCGACGTGTTACCATTACGGTTTCAATCACGACCCCGCCAACATTCTTCTCGACAACTGCCTTCGTGTTGGCATCACGAGCATGATGCACGATTGGGTTCATATTTACCTTGTTTCAGGTTTGTTCAACACCGAACTGCAATTCCTTTTGATATGTCGGTCAAGGGCATCTCTGTATCCGAACTGTACAACTTCATGGCCCGATGGACGTGGCCTAAGAGAATGGCTTCCCCCGTTGAGACACTCAGCCCATCCAGAGTTGACCTGCAAGGTGACCACTTCAAGTGCGACGCGAACCAAGCCATGCACATGTACGGGGTTATGGCTGTTTTTTTTTGAAACATATGTTCGGCCTGGTGTCATGGATGATCAGGTCGATAGCTTCGTGAAGCTCGCAAGCGTGCTCGACCTGCGCACCCAAGTGAAAGACGGGACTGTCGAACCAGATTGTCTCAAAAGACGCGCACTAGTCCACTTAGCGTCGTTCATGCGGGCTTATGGAGAAGTCGGATGGATACCCAAGCACCATTTATCTCTTCACCTGTACATGGAACTGCGGCGGCTTCTTGGTCTTTGACACAGGAGCGGCGGCGCAAATTAGCGAAGCGTTGGACGAGAGACAGATACTCGTGCACGTCGTTCGAGCGAGGGCTCACTGAGGAAGTTACCTTGGAACACCTTCACCAGATGCAGTCGCATTGGTGTAAGCATGGCCTCTTGCAGGCTCACCCGCCAAAAGGTGCCCTCAAGCAGGCATTGCAGGCAGCGCACCCTGGTGCGGAACACATTCTCGTCGCATCAGTGGCCAAAGGGTGCAAGGGTAGCGCTGTTCATGCGGGAGACATTGCTCACTGCATGATTCGCGGCCACGTTCGGTTGGTTGAAGTTTGGCACCACGCCGAAATCGATGGACAGACCGTGTCTTGCGTGAGCGTTTGGCCTTATGTGCCTACGCCTAGCTGCTCCCGCGAAGAAGTGCCATGCCATCGTCGCGTGGATGATCCACAGCTGGTGCCTGTCAGCGGGTTGATCGCTGCGGTCACCTTTTTAACAGGTGATTCAGACTTAGTTTCAGTTCTCGTGCCGCCACGCTTGAGGTGAGTTTGGCGCTCTATGGAGGCGGATGGGGAGGAGGGGGAGGAGGAGGGGGGAGGCAGGAGGAAAGTGGAAGGAGAAATGAGGAATGAAGAAGGAGGAAACCTAGGTGGAAGAGGGAGGAGACGGGGAGGAGTGGGCGGGATAAAGGGGGAGAGGGCGGATGAGGAGAAGGACAAGACGGAGTTCGAGAATCATGATGATCATGATGATGATGATGTTGATGACGATGATTACGACGGGGGCTGTGAGAGGGAGGAGAAGGGGGAGGGGGCGGAGGAGGTAGCGAGGGGGGATATGTTCCCATGTTTCCCTGCGAAGGTTTTGGGTTTCATTGCGAAATTCTTCATTATCCGATGGCGGGCCCCATGGGTCAAAAACGATTTGGGAGTCCAAGAGAGCTATTCAAGGATCCGCTGGGAATGTTACTCACCCTTTCCAATCTCATCCTCCTCGTCATCCTTATCCTTCTCCTCTCTCTTCCGTGCCACTTTGGCTCGCACCTAAACCAGATAACTGCGGTTGCGCAACCCAGCGAACCTTGGATGCAAAAGTATGGTTCTGAACTGGGTTACAATACTTTCAGAACTGGGATACATCCGCGCATCCGCAGTTGCATCCGCAGAACTAACATCGCAACCGCCGTGGGCCGCTCGGCGGGGGGGGCCGGTGGCGGCGGCTCCGCCGCCGCCGGCGGGGGCAGCGTCGGCCGCGTCCGTCGCCCCGCGGGGGCCGGTGCCGGCTGCCCCGGCGCTGCCGCCTGCCGCTGCCCTGCGGCGGGCGCTGCGCGGCGGGCGTCCCCGGCGCCGCCGCCCCGCCCGGCTGCTGCCGCCGCGGCTGCCTGCTCCGCTCTGCCCCGCTGCCCGAGCCGCCTCCGCGCTCAGCCCCGCCGTCGGGGCTGCTGCCGCCGCTGCCGTCGGCGCGCCCGCGGCGCCGGCCTCCTCGTCCGAGTAGTAGTCGTAGGAGTCGCTGTCCTCCTCCGGGGCTCCCGCGCCGGCGCCCCGGGGCTCGGCTCCGCAGCCGGGCCTACCGCGGGCGCAGCCGCCGGCTCCGCAGGCGGCCGGCCCGGCGCGCCGGCCTGCAGGGGCCGGGGGGAGGCGCGGCGCTCGGCTGGCCAGGAGCGGGCCCCCCGGCCGCGCGGGGGAGCGGCGCCGGTCGCGGCCGCGGCGCCGGCGGCTGCGGCTGCGGCCGCGGGGCCGCGGGCTGCGGCTGCGGGGCCGCCCGCGCCGTAGTCGCCGCCGCCGCGACTCCCGTGCCGGTGCCGAGCGGTCGCGCCGGCTCCTGCGCCCCGGCGGGCTCCGCGAGCGCCGCCCAGCGCCCCGCGCCCCCTCCGAGTCCTGCCCAGCCTGGTCGCCCCGGCTGCGGCGCTGGCCGGAAGCCCTGAGGGTCTCGCGTGCCGGATCTCAGTCCGGCAGAAGATGGGGGAGGTTTGAGGAAACGGTCGTAATCCGACATAACACATTCATGTTATGTTCAGAACATGTGTTATATAAACGTACATAATTAGCACGCAAGTAATATTTAAGTACGGATCAGCACGTTGAGATGTAAGTTGCAACATATGCATAAAAATCAACACGCGCCAAACAATGATTCGACACGTCTGAAGGACAGGTTTGGGAGGAAAATATTATCATAACGTTTTTTCTGATAATGCGCACGTTGCGCGGGAATGTGACACCAGCTGCCGAGGCAGCCAACGGCATATAGCTGTGGATGTAAGCTAGATGGCGCAATGATGTACGAAACAACGTATATTGCTATGCGCATGCAGCAATAAGTCGTGACATCATTTTGCCATAATAATTCTACGATTAAGTTAATGAGTGCATGAATTACTCCCTTTTTATGAATTATTGCTATTATTGAGACACCTTAGCAATTTCGAACACACGGTGATATTTCCTGTGCATGCTCTGTAATATAGTGAACTTCGGCCCCTGCTCAAGATATCCCTATATGAATCTGAGCATGCGGGAATAATTGTAGTCGACGTCGTCGCCGACGTCGTCGTCGAACACGTTGTTATAGGAAGGTTTTGTGTTTGTTATAGTTGTGTTTGTCTTGTGTTTGTGAACTGCAGGACGTTGGTCCCTCCAAGGGGAAAGTCGCGTCGTGGCTCCTGGCGGCAGGCACGGGGCGCCCGCAAAGCTTGCACTGCACTGCGCGACGTCGTGCAAGCGGTGACGCTTGCTCACTGTACACGCAAGCGTCGGGGTTGCCAGTTGCCAGATTATTGTGCTCTAGATTCTAGATCGTGCTGTTCGGCGTGCGCGTGGTGCTGCGCGGAGTCCTGTCCGATGGCGAGGCTGGCGACTCCACTAGAAAAAACTCTTCTGCTGATGATGTCGACCGCTGGGCTGAGAAGTCCTTCCACTTTGACGGGTCCTTCACCTTCCAACCGTGCGGGACCCAGCTCTCTGGGTTGTTCGGGCCCCACGGGATAGATGGTTCCAGCCCGTTCTCCGTCTTGGTAGCTTCAGTCGTGTAGTCGATCCACCCTTGAGGGTTCTTGATTTGCCAGCCGTATGGGACCCACGTTTTCTCGTCATCTGGGTCGAACCAGTGAAGGGAGCATGGGTTCACCGCACGCTTGTTGTAGTCCAAGTTCTCGTCCTCCTGCGACTTCGCGAAGTCGCGCTCCATGCCGAAGGGCCCCGACATCGATATGTTGTCTGGCAGCACTGCCTTGGCACAGCTGATGTGGTCGATGGCCTTGTTGATCGTCTCGAGCTGCATCTTCATCATCGTGATGTTGGTGTTCAGCGACATGCACTTCGCTGGGGTGCCGCACTGTTCCGCCTCGCCGCGGACAATGTTCATGACGAGTGATCGTTGGTGCTCCGTCAGCAACTCGTGTCCTGCCTGGGATGATTCCATGGCTGCGTTCACCACGCCCTTGCTGCTCTTTAAGATCTGCTGCGACTGGTGGATGCGGTAGTCGTCTGATCCGATCTCCTGCGCCCACGGCCGACCTCCCTGCTCCATGGCCGAGCGATCCATGGATGTCGGCTTGCGGCGCTGCGCCTGGGAAGTGGCGTCCTAGGCTGCGCTCGAAAGTTCGAGCCAAGACTGGCAACGGAGCGAAGGGCAGACTGAAACCCTGACGCTTCTTAAGTCCCACGACATTCAACAACCACCACGAACCCCCTGGGCGTAGGTGGTTTAGGGGGCTTACTCTTCCAACCACAGTCTTCCCCTTCGGGGAGGGGTTTGCCCCGCTGCCCCACCCCCTCTCTTGGACATGGACGGGTGAGGGGGGGGGAGGTGCCAGGGCGCCCCAAAAGGCATCAGTTTTATTAAGGTGGTGGCCACGTGTTGGCCTCTTTGGGGGGAGGCAATGCGAATTGCAACCGTCACCGCATTTGACCGATGTCCTCCAACATGGTCCCAATAAACGCCCATGAGGCTCCAAGAGGCCCCGCCATTGCCCCACGATGGCCCGAAGAGGCCCCCATCACCAAGATGACCCCACGCTGCCCAACGAGCCCCCTCCTCGTTCCCCACGGCACCCAAGCCACCCACGAGCGCCCCAGGACCGCCAAGAGACACCCACTAAGACGCACCAAGAGGCCACCACGAAGCGCGGCATCACAAGAGGCTCCCATGGGCATCCACGAGATTTCGGGCCCTGTTGAGTGCCAGTCTCCTCCTGCACCTCATTCATCCTCATACTCATGCTCTCCCCCCTCCTCCGCATCCTCATCCTCAGCATCCTCATCGTTCTCATCGTCCCCATCATCAGCATCATATTCATCACCCGTGCCCCCACTCATCCATCCATGCATCTAAGCGCACCCTTGCTCCTCGCCCTCCTACCTCCTTCGCGCGGATCGGTCGGTCCATGCGTGCCCCCGCATTTCGTTGATCACCTCAACTTGCCTGGACGTCGTTTCTGGATGAGCTGGTGGGGTGCGCGGAGCCTCCACACTTTCAACGGACTTCATGAGTTTCGCATGAGTTGTGCAACCGATGCGTTGGTTATTGTGTGCAGTATGCACGCCTGCGAGTGCCCATATCGTTTAGCACGAACGCCATCCACATGCTGTGTTGTTACATGTACCCCAGCTCATCGCACCACCAATGATGATTCCGTTTCAGAACGGACGCGTTACAGCATATTGGTGTCGTTGTTTCGGTTCGGGGCGATGTATGTTTGGAGGGTGGCCCCAAGATAATGATGATGTCGTGCGATGGGCAGGCGCAGTACATCGTTTGATGATGATGGTGATGATGCGGAGGAGATGGACGCATGCATCGCCGATTGGCCCATGGTTGTTGTAAGGAGGATGGGGCGATGATGCGGATGAGGTGTCGGTCTTACTAGAACTAAGATGACATTGGGAGGTGGGGGTGACGATGAGGAGGTGGAGGATTGATGCACCATTGGCGTACTGCAACTCTTGAGCTCAAAAAGCTCGAGCGCAACACCATCTGCAGCATGTCAATCAGATGCTGAACCGTCTATCTCGACAGGGCCGTCTGACGGCCACGTCGGCACAGCGCTGCCAACAACTCTCAGTGTTAGCTCAGCTAGTCCTTGAGCGAATGCAGTCGGACTTGGCATGGGGTCCTGCGGGTGTGCGCTGATCTCGCCGCTCGCCGACTCTGCGGCCAACCGTCGCCACCCCCGCGCCTAGCGGTTAAACCAAACAACTAAACAGGGGGCCCCAACAGGCCCCATGAGCTGCACCCACCCATTGATTTTAACACGCTGGAAATCATGAGCCCGCCAGGTTTCCACACCCGAAAGTCCGATGAACCAGCAGCCGCGGTGCTGGATGCCATCTGTGGCCTCGAGTCGGCGAGCGTCGAGATGGGGCCATCTGGCAGGTTCGCGGCAATGATCATCTCCACGAGGCTGGCACAACCAAGCTCCGCCTGGTGAGTTGTCACAAGTCGTGCGCCAACCATTTCAAGAACCCGCTTGACTGGTGGATATTCGTAAAACTTGGACTCGGACGACTGCACGATTACGAAATACACACCCCTAGCGTGTGCGATCCACGCGGGCATCGCCACTGCACAAACAATGGTGTTCGTGATCTTTGCCCGTGCATCACCAGTCGAACCATGAACATTGACATGTCGACCTGCAGTGAACCACTTGGGAGTGCTCCAGCACGAACTATTTGGCCTCATGAGAACCGTACCGCCCGCATGCACTGCGTACACCAATTTACATGCATAAGCGATCCCTGTAGTAGTGCTGAGATTTTCTGTCCAATGCCGTGTATCAACATCGAACTCGCGCACTCGGGTCGCCAGCGTACCTGAGCCAGAACGAGTAATCCCCACGACCAGAATACAGCTCGATCGCCATGTAGAGTCGTGTCGTGGACGCGTAGTACCGCTGCACATGCATGATTGCCGCATCGACCATGACAAACTCTGGAGCATCGATTGGCACATTCGTGTTGGCGTACACATCCTCGCGAAATTCCCAAGGAATGCCCTTGGGCGACGCATGTTTGTCAATCCACACAGGTATTGGCGCGTGAGGCTGCCCAACCAACGCAAGCCTAGATTCATCAGCGTCATATGTCTGTCCATTGCAGCGGAGATCCCTGCCTCGTCGGACCATGGTGGGTGCACGTGGCAGGGCGCTGCATATAAAGATACATCAGCCAAAACATGGCTACGACGGTGTGACATCGATCGGAGACGGATGTCGCTATGACACCTTTGCGGGGGGGAGGGGGGGGTGGTGGGGCGGGGGGGGGGAGCGAGGATGAGAAGACGGGTGCTGATGCGTTTGGAGAGGGGGCGGGTGTGGGCGACGTTGAAGTGAGGAACTTGTGCCATGCGATGGCGTGTCTCCTGTCTGACGGACAGGACGAGGAATGCACGACCAGTCTCCGATGGTTCACGCTCAACCTATCAGCTAAAGCGACGTTCAACGCAAATCACTGGCACCCACTGAAAACTCAATGATGTTGCAACGCGTGCTGACATGTCTGTCTTGATGATGTAACATGTGTGTTGCTGTATGATAGTTTGCTGCGCTGACTGTTTGCGATGCTTGGTTTCTTTAGGTTTGTGTATTGCCCGTTCGAACTACTGCTGGTTCGCATCCTCGCGCGTGTCGCGCTGTGTTTGGTTGTGCGTGGTCGGCGGTTTCCTGTTGTCGTTCGTTTGTTGGTATGTCAATTCATGTTTTCCATGGCACCGCTCGGTGATCATCCTCGCCTGGGCGCACCCTCGCACGCGCGTCAAAAAAGACGAGCTGATCGCATGGACGGCTGGCTGAGCCGGGGGGGGGGTGGGGAGGGGGGGGGGAGTAGGGATGCGGAGCGAGAGGGCGATAGCACTTCAGCCCGAGACTTGATATAGGTAGGAGGGAGTGGCAGAGCGAGAGAGAGAGAGAGAGTGATAGCATGCCCCACGACTGCGCGTGAGCTCGGCGCTTACGCTGCGCCCCCGCCGAAAAACAGTCTGCCTCTGCCACGGCCGAGGTACCCGAACAAATCGAGCTTCTCGAAGCATCGAACCTCCCAATTCCTCTGATGCACGCTTGCCGAAACTAGTGCTGCTTGCAAGTTCAGAGACTCGTCTTCAAACGTTGCATAGGACAATGGATTACCGTGCTTGTGTATCCTACGAGTCATGTGTATGAAAAAATGATGCTTGAACAGCAGGGGCGTGCCCGACAGCTTCATAAACTCATTATGGCAAAGTGCCAGGTCCAGCAACTGCTGCACCACCTCACGGGGTATCTGCATGGGCGATCTCTTCAAAACTTTCATGTAGTGATGCAGCGCAAGGGCAGCATGATGAAGCGGTATGCCGTGCCTCATTTGATACGCGTGCAGCCCAGACAAGTACACCGCCCACGGCAACATTGCGTTTGTTTCCGAACCCATTGTTTTCATCATAGGAATATGCTCGTGTCCAATCATCGTTTTTTCTAGGCGTTTGATCCTGTAGTCCTGTGGAATATCATTTTCGTCGTACCAGCTAAATAATTGCTCTTCGAGCCGCTCGATACCACACGACGACACTGTTTCGAAGCCACCGCTGATATGCCATGGGTTCAATCGCAAGACGCTCCATAGTATTGCTGATATAACTCTCTGATGGATCCCTAAGTACAGAATGTGCAACACGTCGAGCATGAAGGTCAGCGTGGGGGACACATATATTAGTGGGCTGAACATTGGGTTTCTATGGTTCAGAGGGTCTATGCACGCTTGACCGAAGAAAGTAGGCCGCCAAAAAACTGCAACAAATGGCAGCTGTATGGCGCTGAACTCTCCTACGTCTGGCAACTGTGGTGTCGGTTCCAATATGTCGCCTGCTTTCAGGCCGAACCTCGGGACATCCCGTAGCAACACTCTCCCGCGGACGTGGGCTTTGCGCTTGTCCCAGAACATCATCCCGTCACGTATCACCTGTCAGCGGGCCGATGCTTAGTTGGGCGTGCCCGGACATTGTGCGGCGGTGTCGCTGTTGCTGCTTATGTAAATTTGTAAGTGCGTGCGTGTGTGGGAGAGGGAGACAGTGGGTGCTGGTGTGTGTGTGTGTGTGTGCGTGTGTGCGCATGTGTGTTTGCATATGTGTGTACCTGTACTGAATTTCTATACATGTGTATACATATATATACAAATATTTGTGAAAATTACATGTGTGTAACAGTCGCGCACGCGGTGCCTAAGAACAGGCTGGGGAGGGGTGGGGAGGGGCGTAGGGGCATGTATATTTATCTGGCTCACACCCCTCCCCGCGCCCATCCAGTCGGTTCCCAGGCACCTGGGCCCTGACATCCATGGCGTTTATATACAGCACGGACAGCGCAGCATCGCCTGTATGCGATCCGCCTCGGTCGATATGAGCACCTGCACTTCGCGCGATTGGCAGTCAGCCTCGTAGTCGTCCAGGTCGTCTGGCATACCCCACGCGTCATCATACAATGTGACGTCGGCGTAGTCGTGCATGGCGTCGGCGAGCGTCCTACACATCATGCGCGGCCTCCACCCACTCCCGAGGCCGCGGAGGCCGAATGTGGTCGATTGTTCGATCAGGTCGCCCTTGATCCACACAACCAGCCCTTTCCGTATGGCATCACCCGCTGTTGCTGCTCTAGGATCGCGCGTTGGCCATTGGCTGTGGTCATGCCTACGGTGCGGCTGGCGGCCGTGGATCAGTGCCACCAACGACCATTTGATTACCAACATGACTTGGTACACCGTGCACCATCCACGGCAGCCACACTTGCATTGTCCTGATTTTTTTCAGGATTGCCAGAGTGTGCCTGCGGCGCGTCCACACATTATACATGAAGAACGCTGTTACTGTATCTGTTTTCCCGACTCGCTCTGAGCGCGTATATCTGATCCCGTCCACACACACAAGCACAGTAGCAACGGGCAGTTCTCTCTGCCGATGTGTTGAAACCCTGGGTGCCAAGAGTAAAGGTCATACATATCTTGGACACGTGCGTCAGACTGCATCGACTCCACAGACAATGATTCAGTCGTGTCCACTTCTAACTGGATGGCCTCATGAGCTGGTAGAATCGGTATTTCTTTGATCGTCCGCCCACCACGCCCAGCTGTCGGAACTTCGATCCAGTAGTAGGTAGACTCAGGCTTCCTTGGAATAACTCGGTCGAGATGTTTCTGAAACTTACCACCATTGTTACGATCGGGGTTGAGAGCGAGCGAGGCGGTCTGACCCTCCATCCCAGCTTGTTTGCAGAAGAAGGCAATCGAGCACACGTCCTTCGCCGTCATGGGTCGGGGTCCAGCGCACATCTCCAACAGATACTTGTAGAGGGCCGAGCTCGCGGCATGCGTTTGCCTGGCACGCGCCTGAGAGGCATCATCCCACGGGCGTGGAGGTTGAAGCCACGGAAACATGCGCAGCTAGCGCTCGGGAGCCAAAATGGCTAGATACGGAGAGGAACCGATCGGGGAGGGGAATGTTGAGGGAGATGACGGGGCGGAGGGGGCGGAGGCGGAGGGCAGATGCGAGGCAGGGGCGCGCCCTCTTTCCGAGTTACCCCTGTTGGCCTGCAGGCGGGAGGGGCGCGCGCCAGGCGCGCGAAGGGAACGCTGAAATCAAGGCCACAAACGATTTCAGCACGCCCAACGCACACTCCGTTCAGCTCTCCGAGCTAGGCTGAGGTTGAGGATGATTGAGTCTGAATGTTAGTGTGTCTGACTGCCGTGAGTGAGTCTGCGAGTGAGCCTGAGAGCCAGTGGGTCCGGATATGAGTGCGTCTGGAGGGGGTGAATAGAGCGCGAGTTGGATGAGGAGCAGAGTTGGAGGTTACGAGTTGTAAATTGTGCGATTTGCCTTTGATGTCTTGATAGTGGTGACGTTTTTTTTCATTGCCTCCCGGAATGTTTGTACAGTTCTCAAATGTCAAGATTTCAACAAATTTCAACGGATTTCACTGAGTTTTCAATGATGTTTCATGCGTGTTTTTGCATATATATAATGTTTTGTGTGGGTTTCAACAAATTTCAACAGATTTCAACGATATTTCGCTGATTTTTCAATTCGGTATTTTGGCGTCAGTCATTGCAAAAATTATGGTTGTGCGAATGTTGTTGTGCTGACGGCGTGTGATTGTTCGTTAGGTGTTGTGATTTTCGAGGTGTGCATGTGTTTTTGTGTTTGATGGCGTGTGTTTGCTCGTTCTGTGTGTGTTTCGTAGTTTGACTGTTTGATCATGTGTGTCCATGCGTTTGGTGTGTGTGTGTGTGCGTGTGCGTGTGCGTGTGCGTGTGTGTGTGTTGCTCTCGTTGGACGTGAACACCTCGCTCATTGCTGGAACTGTACGGCACACATGGGCGAGGAAGATTGTGATGGGAGCACGATGGGGAGCATTCTCTCACGCTGAGATCTTGCTGGCAAGCTGTGCGGCACCTCTCGTGTCGCGCGCGCCGAGAGGACTGCGGCGTGCGAACGTCTTAATCGCACCGAGTTCCGTGAGCCACCACGTGAACCCGAAAGAGCACGTCACATGGGAGAGACCGAGGTACCGCAACTTCTTGCATGAACCTGTATCCACTGCTACATGTCGGCTCACCCCATGTGTTCAAACGAAAGCTGAACACGTGCCTGTATACATACCTATGCTACTAAATGAGCTTGGCGTTGAACGCCACCGAGCAGCGCATGGATCGCGTCGTCTAGATGTTGGCCAGCCTCTGCTTCTCCCTGTGCATGTTCTGCAGGCAGGTGATCTCGGCCTTGGGCTTCTTCAGCGGCGACCCCAGGGCAGGGGTCACGGGCGCGATCTTGTCGTCGAAGGTATCCTATGCCATCTGGCTCTTCACTTTTGCGATGTCAGTGATCAAAATCTCCTCGATGAATTGGCTCCCCATGGCGGCCGAGACCAGCGCGTTCAGGCTCTCCTGCAGGCCCGACAAGCCCTCGGAGTTGTTGGCCCACTTCCACTCGGGCAGCGACTTGATGTTCTCCAGGATGAGGTTCGCTAAGGTCACGGTCTGTCCGTACTCCGAGATGGACGTCTGCGCGCATTCCATGTTTGCTTTCTGCGTCTTCTTGAGCTGCTTGATCCTCTCCTTCTCCTGCTCGGCGTCGGTAGTCTTCCCGTCGACGTCACCCGTCTGCGCGGTGCCCGCCTTAGCCTGAGCTTTTCCTCTCGGTATTTTCTTCGCCCTTGGTGTCGGCTGTGGTGGTGTCACATTCTCGTTGTTGCGCTTCTCCGTCGGGTCTACCACGTTGTCTCCTCCTTCCGGAACTGCTGGAGCCGCTGGAGCCGTTCCACCTCCCGCGATTGTCATTGGAGCAGTTGGAGTCGGTTGGGCCGTTGGAACGGTTGGAATTGCGGCGTTTTTTTCCATCATCTCAGTGATCTCGGTGTACTGCTTCTCGAACTTGTATTTGTACCGACTTCATGTACAAGTACTCCATACGTTTGCTCTGCCAGTTGTACTTGCACCAATACCCGCCCAATTTGATGCAACTGAGGCAGATATTGAGCGCGGCCTCCGCTCCCGATGACGTGATCCCTGTCCCAGACTCCTTGCCCGCAATGACCTCGAACGGCTCGTAGGTGCCGAAGTCAGCCCAGCTCTCCGCCATATTCTCCACCACAGTGCGCCTCTTCTTGTACTTGGCCCACTCCTCGTCGAACCACCTCTTGCGGAAGTCTGCTTTCGCGATGTTCCCTTTGGTGGTCTCGTATTTCTTTCTCTCATCTGGGTTCGCATCCAAGAAGGTCTGGAAGCGGTTGCCCAATGCGCCCCTCGACGGCGCGACGCCTGTTGCATGGGCTTCTTCCAGGAATCGGCCTTTCGTCTTGTCATCGTCCTCCGTCTGCTTGTTGAAGTATGCATTCTGGACGGCAGTCAACTTCGCGTCGCTTTGCGCCTGATTGTAGATGTCAGTCAGCTTGGAGACCAGCTGGGACAAGCTCGCTGGTTCCTTGGGGCGCATGGGGCCATTCGGGAGCTGACTCAAGTTGGCGACCTCGTCCCGCGACGACGCGTCCTGAGACCCCAGCTGTTGGATGCCGATCTCCGCCAGCGGCGCAGCCTGCAGGCCGATCTCCGCCAGCGGCGCAGCCTGCAGACCGATCTCCGCCAGCGGCGCAGCCTGCAAGCCGATCTCCGACAACGACGCCGCCTGCAAGCCGATGGAGCCGAGGTGCGGGGCGGGCGCATCAAGTGGTGGAGGTGCTCCAGGCGGCGCACCGCCCTCGGGCTAAGCGCACGCGCGCCAAACCGACACAACGCACGAAACACAGCTTGAACATCATTGAAACCGATGGCCTCGAAATTTCAAGCTGGCCCAGACGGGGCGCGCGCGTGCGCACGTACGCATGCGCGCGCGCGTGTGTGTGTGTGTGTGTGTGTGTTGTGTGGGTGTGTGCATGTGTGTGCGCGTGTGTGTGCGTGTGTGCGTGTGTGTGTGTGTGTGTGTGTGTGTGGGTGGGTGGGTGGGTGGGTGGGTGGGTGGGTGAGTGCGTGCGTGCGTGCGTGCGCGTGCGTGCGTGTGTACGGGCATGCGTTTTCGTGAGTGCGCGTGCGCGCGCGCACGCGCGCGCGTGCGCGTGAAAACTAGATGGCACGCAGACCCTCGCCCCCCTCGTAAGGGGGACGAGGGCGGTGATAGAGGATGGCCAGCTTTGAATGCCCAGCTGTCTGGCTGGCGGTCGTGTGGCCACGGCGCCGAGCCCGCCCCCTCGACTGTCATAGGGCCGCCCGTGACGGCGTCGTGCTTGTTGTTGCTGATGTCGCCGTTGCTGTTGCCGATCTCGGCGCCGCCGCCCTTGTCGTTGGAGTCGCGCTTGTCCTCGGCGTCGCCAGCCCCCGCGACGTCGGGGCTGCGACGCTGGTGCTTCGTCTGGGTGAGGGGCGCCTCGTCGCTGTCATCCACATCGGTTGCGCTCCTCTTGGCACTCGCGGCATTGGCGCCGACGTCCTTGTCACGGGAGTCGTCGCTGTCGGCGATCTCAACCACGGTGTCAGCGCGGCGTGGGTCGTTGATGTCGCCTCCGCTCGAGGCCGCACCAGCGCCGCTGATCGGGCCCTTGGAGCCGTCAGTGCCGTCGCCAGCGCCCTGGTCGACGCCCTTGGTCTCGTCGCCGCCCTGGCGGCTGTCAGGGGGGGCAACAATGTCCGACGAGGGGCAGGGCGAGGAGGAAGAGGGCGAGTGTGATCAGAATTGGTATCATGATGAAAATGAACTCCCTGGGGCCCCCTCGGATAACCACTGGCGAGGGTGTCGACGGTCGGCTTGGACCCGCATGAGGTCATCCAAATCCTCCCTAGAACGCTCGCCCACGGGTAGCCAGATGCAGGTGCGTGCGTGTGTGTGCGTGCGTGCGCGCGTGCGTGTGTGTGTGTGGATGTGTGCGTGTGTGCGCGGTGCGTGTGTGTGTGTGTGTCATGTGTGTGTGTGCGCGTGCGTGCGTGCGTGCGTGCGTGCGTGTGTGCGTGTGTGTGCGTGTATGTGTGCGTGTGTGCGTGCGTGTGTGTGTGTGAGCGTGTGCAGTGTGTGTGTGTGGTCGGGGGAGGGGGGGGATGCGTGTGTGCGCGATCTGCGTCGCATGATAGGTGTTGGTGCATGGCGCTGATGTTGCGATGCATGTCGGCATTGCTGCTCCCGTGATGCCAGTGTTTCTTGTGTTAACAGCGAACCTGAGATGCAATGCTTTTCAACGGGATGCAACCGAATTCACTGTGTTTTTAATGCTTGTTCAATGCGTGCGTGCGTCATGCGTTCGCGATGTCGACGTTCAACCGTTCTGGGTGACACCGGAGGGACAGGGTGAGGATCAGGAGGGGAAGGATGATGAGAGATGCGGAGGCGATTGATGAGATGCTGATGCTGATGATGATGATGCTGGTGATGCTGCTGCTAATGATGTTGCTGTTGATGATGGTGATGCTGATGATGATATTGGTGATGATGACGATGATGATGATGATGGTGATGATGATGATGACGATGATGATGATGATGTTGATGCTCATTATTGTTGGCCCTGCCGCCCCCAGGCGGTCTTGAAACCTCATGGGTCTTCCATGAGATGCGAGAGCGCGGCCTCCATCATGGACGCATCTGGGCCGTTCATGTCGCTCGTGGCATTGGCCGTCTCGCCGTCCACCTTCGTGTCTGGCTTGTCCACGTGACGTGTGATCATTGTCTTGCTGATCGAGTCCTTCTTGGTCGGGGTCTTCATGTCGGGGGATGGGCTCCCAGCTGCCTCCGTGTCGGTCTTGCATGCTGCCATTGGTGTCACCTGCTGCGCTGCCAGCTGCATGGTCGGGGTTGCCGCTGGCTTCTTCATCGTCTGTGAGTCGGCAAGCCCCTCGTGCATGGAACGCTTGCGCGTGATCTGGCACGCAGCAGCTGGCTTCTTCATCGCGGTGCTGCACTGCTTCTTCTTCTTCTTCAGCGGGGCGTCGGTCTCGTCGTCGATGGCCTCGTCTTCCTCTTCAGAGGCTGCGTCGTCAGCTTCGGCATCTGCATCCGCATCCTTGTCCTCGTCATCGCTGTCGCGGTTCTCGCCAGCGACCTTCTCGACGATCTCGGCGTCGTCCTTGGTGTGCATGCCTGGGGGTGAAGCTTCATCAATCCTCCTCATCCTCCGCCTCGTCATTCCTCTCCCCCTCTCCCTTATCCTATCTACCATGTCAGAGCCTATATGTGAACCTCTCTCATCCTCACCATTATTTCCTCACCCTCCTCCTCCTCCTCCTCCTCCTGCATCCTCCATCCTCCTCCTCGCCGCTCTCCTCCCAGCCATCTGCCCTCCTCTGCATCCCGCCCTCCTCGGAGAGGAGAGCGGGGTGGGAGTGCGATGTTAGTCCGTCTATGCCTGCAGGCCGCTTGCGAACGACTGCGGCGTGCTTCTTCAGCTCGTTCTGCAGCTCGATGCTGCACTTGTTCGCCTCGGCCTTCGTCTTGATTGTGCCGTCCTTGAACTTCTCGATGATGCGTGTGTGCACGGCTTCGAGCGCTGCCTTCTCAGACTCGAAGTAGCCGCAGCTGATGTTCGTCATCTGCTCCATTGCGCGATGGACCCTGATCAGCTTGTCTGGGCCGCGGTCGGCCATGATGAATGCCTTGACTTTCAGACCGTCGGGGGCGTCTGTCCAATCGTTCATCCTGGACGACTGCGCACGACATTTGTCAACGTCGGTGAACATCTTCTCGAAGACCCACTTGTCCTCGCAGTCGCCGTCGTTCTCCCAGTAGGCCGTGTGCTTGCCGTTCTCGTCGGGGCCGTCGATTCTTGAACATTTCCCTGGAGGCCCCGACTTCCTGTTGTTGATCATCGGGATGCGGATCGGGGCCTGGTGTGTGATCTCGTCGTACTTGTAGACGTACTTCACGCTCGCGAACATGGGGTCTGATTGCTTCACGCCAATCTTCTCGAGCGGCTCGCTGAACCACTGTGGCCAGGTTTTTCTAGTGAACGTCGTGCTTGCATGCTTGAGCATGGCGCGAATTCTCTCACTCATTTCGATCGACCAGCTCGTCAACACGGCGCCTTGGACGCCTGGCCAGTTCTTGTCGTTCCCTATCAAATAGAGCGCATTTTCGAGGGACTTCTTGCTCAACCACATGTTGGGCGCGACATTCTTCCTGATGCAGTAGACGATGTCGATGTGGGCGGCCATCCTGTCTTTGTCTGGGCCTGATCTGCCCTTCTTCGTCGGGTAGACGACGAACTCTGCGTTCGTCACGAACGGCGCCAGGTGCTAATTCATGAAGCTCACGTCCACGCAGGCGCGTGGCGAGTCGGCTGAGACGTCAGATGCCGCTCCATCGGCCATGCTTCCGGCACTGGCCCGCGCGCCCAGCTGGCGCTAGTCGCGCCTCCTAGCCAAAATGGCTATTCATCATGCTGTTGTTTGTTATATCTGAGTGATGCTAAGCATGGATGCCTATCGGAGCCTCTTGGGATATCTCTTGGGCGCTCGGTGGCCGCTTGGGACGTCTTGGGGGTCTCGCTGCGATCCTGGAGGGCTCTTGGGCGTCTTGGGTGCATTGAGGGGGTGGGGGTGGGGGGCGCTTGGGGTCCTCTTGGAAGCCTCCTCGTTGCTTCGTAAGGGGCCTCATGGGGCCATCTTGGGACCATCGCGTGGCCTCTTGGGGCCATGTGCGCCTGTTGGGGCCATTTTGTTCTCGAGATCCTCGTCCTCCTCCTCTCTCCCTCGTCCTCCCTCCCTCCCTCCCTCCCTCCTTTCCATCCCTCCCCCTCTCCTCCTGTTCTGCGTCCACTTCTGATCTTTGCGTGTGCGCATCCTACTCGCCCACATCCTCCTCGTCCGTCTCAGTTTCCTCATCCTCCCCCTCGTGCCCGACCGCGCCATCAGTCCATCACCACACGCAAGCGTGAACATCAAAACACGAATTGAACCAACGTTGAAATTCCAGTGAAAACCGTTGAAACTCGTTGAAATGCAACGCATCACACAACTAACACACACGAAACACCTCCATACGCTTCGCGCATCCCCACCAGCCCATCCAGCAACGATGTCCAGGCGAGTGAGGTGATCAGGGAAGTACGGGAGCAAAGAGGCGGGCTGCCGAACAGTGCGAAACAAGGAGTATGTTGCCACGGGGGAGGCTGGAGGAATGAATGAGGGAGTGGGGAGGAATAGTATGAATCTGATGATGAGGAGGAGGAGCAGGAGGATGAAGACGAGAAGTATAATGGTTGCCACCAGCTCTCTGGGCGTAGGTGGTTTAAGGGGGCGTCCGCTTCCAAGCCCCCCCATTCTTCCCTTTCGGAGAAGGGTTCACCTCTCCCCTCTCACCCCTCTCCTGGACCTGAACGGTGGGGGGAATTCGTCGACCTTGACCTCTTGAGAAGAATGGGGGGGGGGGGATTAGGACGAGGAGGAGGCGAACGAGGAGGGCGAGGCGAGGAAGGTTGCGGATGCCCCGTGTCCTTGAGGTCCGCCGCCTGGAGGTCAGCCGCCGAGACGCCGGCTGCAGCCAGCACCTGGGCAGCAATTGGAAACATACGGTGGCGCGGGATATCCCGCGCCACCGTATGTGTCCCGCCGAGGGTGTATTGCAGCATCGATGACGCTCCTCGTCCTCCTCCTCCTCCTCCTCCTCCTCCCTATACTTTCTCTCCCCGTCCCCAACCTGCGCCATGTCGGCTGCTTGCCCGCGCAGCCGAGCTGCCTGGGGAGGGGGTCGAGGGAGTGAGTCGATCGATCGATCGATCGATCGACTCTCTCGATGAATCAATTTATTGTTGTTGATACCTAAATACAAACATACTAGTATCTAACATACACATATGTAGATCAACAAACATAATTTCATTCATCGAGAGAGCTGATCGATCGATCGATCGATCGATCCACTCCTTCGATCCTGCCTCCACGAGGCCGCGCCAGCACTCGCTGCTCAGGTGCACCTCGGCATATGTGTGCCCCTCGCGCAGGGGCTGGATGTAGGGTACCGTCTCGTCGCTGCTGGTCGGCGTCGGTGCGGCGGTGGATGCCGCCGTGGACGCACAGCTCATGAGCGCCTGCTGGTGCTGCTGGTGCTGCTTCTGCTGCTGCTGCTGCTGCTGCTGCTGCTGCGGCTGGAGCAGCATGTGCTTGAGCTGCGGCTGCCCGTGCTGCCGTGCTGCGCGCTCGAGCTGCGGCTGACCGACTCGAACATAAACGGCCGCAGAGGGGGTGTGTGTGGGGGGGGGGACATAATCAGCACGTCTGTGTATAACCAACATGCAGAGTGTATATTCAACACGCGTAACTGTTTCCACGCATTTTCGACATGTGATGATGTATGTTATGATATACATAGTGGTGTGTTCGCATGTAGTTGTTGATGTTGCATAATCGCGCGTGTAGTGATCCAGCCCGGGAGACCCTCAGGGAGGGGCACCTGGGCTCCAGCCTGGGGCCGCCGGCCGGCTCTTGGGCCGGCACCCGCGCCGCAGCGGGGTCGTTGGAGCCGGCCGCCGAGCCCGCTCCTCCTCCCGCGCCGGCCCTGGCGGCGTCGGCGGCTCCGCAGCCGCCTCCCAGCGCGGGTGCGACAGCCGGACCTCGCGCGGGGGCCGGCTCCGCGGCGCGCGGCCCGGGCGCGCCTTCGCCTTCGCCTTCGCCTGCGCCCGCCGCCACCACGGCACCATCGCCGGCGCCGAGCCACACGCCAGGCGCCGGGGGGACAGGCGCCGCGCCTGCCACCAGGTGCCAGGCCCAGCCTGGCGGGAGGCAAGGGAGGCACACCCAGCAGCCCGCCTGCATGCGCCGCGCCGCGGTGCGCGCGGCCCTGCGCCAAAACAGCTGGTGGGCCCTCGAGCCCACGGCCGTGGCAAGCTCCCAACCCCCCCCACGGGGGTGGGGAACTTGAGCCAAAATGGCTACGGACACACACACACACACACACGCACACGCACACGCACACGCACAAGCACACACACACGGACACACACACACACACACGAACACACGTATGTACGTGTGCAGATTTATTTACACACCACACACGCATGCACGCACGCACGCACGCACGCAGGCAGGCAGGCAGGCAGGCAGGCACGCACGCACGCACGCACGCACGCAAACACAAACACACACACACACACACACACACACTTACACGCAGCACCTCCCAAATTAGTGAAACTAGGACGTGGGCGCCTGGAGTTCTACAGACGGGCCTCATTGGGGGCGCGAGGGAAGTTCAAGGCAGCATTATTCCTGGCACAAGCCCGAGGGGTCCAGAGGCTAGCGGTGGACTGCGTCACCTGTAGGCTGGCAAGGTGGACAAGGTCGGTCCCTCACTGGGCCGACAGAAAAGCTCCCCCTTCCTAGTCTGGCTCGGATGGAACGCTAGCCTGCACTTGTATGTGGCAAGGAGGAGCAACTCGACATTCGCCGAAAGCATCTACGTTAACGTGATCCGCGCACAATCAGCCTGGCGAAGTGCACAACCCTGTGCAGCTGTGTGTGCGCGCACGACGTCGCCTTCTCACAAACTGCGCGCATCGGGAGGGATGGGGTTCGAGGTTCTGCGGATGGGAAGGTGCGAAACAAGCGCGCGCAATCGCGCTGAGGGCACGATCCGTGTGAGGGGTATGTTGGAATGGGCGGAACCCCGCGTGCGAGAACGCTCACTGGGGCAGTAGGTGGGCTCCTTCGTGGGGCACAATCTGGGTAGTGAGGGGTCCGCCCGAGGAGGCGCTAGGGACGCCCCCTTTGGAGACGAAAGTGGATCTCCCTGTGGGGCACGAGCCGTGTGCAGCATGTGCCGAAAGGGGGCGGAACACCCCTGGCGAGAACTCCTGCTGCAGCCGAAGGTGGAGCTCCATCTGGGGGCACGATCCATGTGAGGGGTGCCGAAATGGGCGCGAATTCGCTGGGGACGTCTCCGCTTGGGCCGGAGGTGGACCTCCCTGTGGAGCACCAGCTGCGTAGGCGTTTGCCGAAATGGGCAAAGGGGCCGTAGGTGCGTCTCCTTCTGGGATTTCCCTCCTTTTCAGGGGTGTGCCGAAAGAAGCGCGGAAACGCTGGAGGGCCGCCCCCATTGGAGCCGGAAATGGAACTCCCTGTGGGGTACGATCCGTATGATGGGTGCCGGAATGGGTGCGACACGCTACAGCAGAATGACCCCATGCTGGGACCAGAAATGAAACTCACTATATTCGGAGGCCTGGAAATGGGCACCAACACCAAAACAGGGGGTTGCCTCCACAAGGGGAAGATGATCCTCGATGCCGGTGTTGGTGGTAACAGTTCGGTCACCTTAGAACCCGGAATATTACCACCATCACCTAACTCGGGATCTTCTTCCCTCGGTGCAGGCACAACGCCGATATTAAAGGGGCCCCAGGACACACAAATAAATACACACAAATAAAAAGGTTCCCCATATTTTCCCATATTTTCTGGGTTTTCGTCTTCCCCCCCACTTCCCATATTTTCCGATATTGTCTGGGGAATCGAGGATTAATTGTGTCTGTGTGTTTTTTTCCCTCCTGAGATATTGGTGTTGGTGTCAACCTCCAGGCCTGCGACATATCGCAGAATCAGTGTGAGAGGTGTGCACAATCGGGCGCGGAGACGCGCAGAAGGCACGTACGCCCTGTTCGGAACCTTCACAAGGGGGCACGAGCCGTGCGAGAGGTGGGCCGAAATGGGCGCGAGCAAGACAGCAAAAGGGTGGCAGGGGAGGGGCGAGGAGGAGGAGGAGGGGGAGAAGGAATTTGATCCACTTGCGGCCAAGGGCGAGCAGGGATGGCGACGTCCTCGGACTCAGGCGAGGCCCCAGCACATCACAAAACAGCTCGCCGCTTGGACCCCACCGCTGGCCAAAACGGCGAGACGAAGTCGGGCGAAGCCCTGCAGAAACTGCGGGGTGTGTGCGCGCGTGTGCCAACCATGTGGCGCGCCATGTTTTGTACCGTGGGTTACGTCATCCATCGGTTGCGCCATGGATTGCGCCAGCCATGGATTGCGCCATTGGTTGCGCGATCCATGGGTTGCGCTGCGCCATCCGCTGGTTCCGCCATGGCTTGCAGCACGCATGGGTGGCGCCATGCTCCATCCATGGGTTGCGCCGTAGGTCGCGCTTTCGACACCGATCAGAGATCGGCCTGATTTTGCGCACCTGGCGGCCACGCGCCAGGGGCGGCGCCGGAGGCGCCGCCGGGGGGTGCCCAGGCGCCGATACAAGAAATACGCGTGGAGCGCCAAAAGTGTATGTTTAGGCAGTTTTTTCTTCATCGACTTAAGCGGCCCGTTGAAGCTTGCGTCATGCTTCGACTGCGCACCCCGCGGCCAAGGGAGGAACGGCCTGCCGTTGGCTGCGCCGCGGGGCTGCGCCCCCGGCGGGGGAGCTCAGCGCTGCCTGCCGTTTCCGCTGCACCAGGAGGGGTGCGCATGCGCAAGCCGCGAGCCCGACGACCCTGTCGGCACGTGTGTGCGCCGAAGCGCGGAGCCCGACCAGGACTGCACGCGGAAGCGTCGTGTCGATCTTGGTCATCGTCGGTTCTGGTCAGCGTCGCTTCGTGGTTCCGCCTCGCGAGTCGGCGGCGGCCGACGTGGAGCACGACCACGATCGGCACCGACAGGACACGGCAAAATCCCGCGACGTCTTGGTCATGGTCCCAGTATCGGGGAGACGGAAGACTCGGGTACGGGGGACTCGGGTTGGCCTGACCGAGCCATCTCAAAAATGACGAGACCCAATCTGAAATTTGACGCGCGCCTCCGCTGTAGACATCCCACGAAAACTGGACCGTCAAAACCCAGGACGCGCTCGTCAATAATCTTCGGCAAACCGAGTTCCGGCGTACTCGAGTCTTACGCTTCCCCGACCGTAGTTCTCCCCTCGATGCCCTTCCTCGGTGCGCTTGAGGGGCACCGCTCCTGCAGTGGCCAGCGCGGCCACGCCGCCGGCCTCCGCGAAGAGGGCCGCGCTGCGGCAGCGCGGGCGCTCAGCCAGCTCGACCGCCGCCCGGCCTGCAAGCCCTTGGTCGCCGACGGGCATGCCGAGGGCCGCCTGCGCCGCTTCCCCGCCGCAGCTCCCCTGGGATCCGACGTTGCCAGGGGAACAAAAAGTGGCATAAACATACAGACTCGGAGGTCCGCGCGGATTTCTCGGATCGGCGCTTCCGGCGCCGCCCCTGGCGCGCTCCGCGCGCCAGGGAGGGGTGTCCAGCCCCGATCCGAGAAATCTGCGCGGACCTCCGAGTTTGTATGTTTATGCCACTTGTTTGTTCCCCTAGTTGCAGACAAAAACGCAACATCGAGAACAAAAACAACGAACAACACAAATCTCACGCCCGGAGCCCCGGACCTCCTCTCGCTGCGCCATGCA
Source organism: Prorocentrum cordatum (assembly GCA_963575745.1). NCBI lineage: Eukaryota > Dinophyceae > Prorocentrales > Prorocentraceae > Prorocentrum > Prorocentrum cordatum. The sequence goes on along the minus strand of CAUYUJ010017115.1, from coordinate 464,737 downwards.
CTCCTCGAGCCGCATCGCCCCGTGAGGGTCCCGAGGGGGCCCGCAGTTCTGCGAGAACGCCCGCTGCGAAACAAACATCTGGACCTCGGGCTTCGGGAGCGGCCAAGAGGGGGGTGTCCAAGAGGGGGGGTGCAAATCATGACCGGCGGCATGTGCGCGGCCCAGCGGGGGGGCCTGGGACGTAATGAAATAAGAAGAGGCGCCATGAAATCTCAGGGAAAATCATGGCCCGCGCCATGAAATCCACCCCCCCCTAGTCATCACCCCCCTCTTTTCTGCTCCCGAGGGCTCCGCCTCGCCCTCGGCGGCCCGGCGCGCCGCCGGGCCTGCCGCGAGGGCCACCTCCCCGCCGCTGCCCCGCGGCAGCTCCGCCGCCGCCCCCCCGGGCGCCCCGCGGCAGGCCGCCGGGCGCTCGCCGGGCGGGCCGCCCCCGCTCCGCTGCCCGGCGGCAGCGGCGCCCTCCGCGGCCCCGCCGCGGAGGCGCGCGTGGGGCCGCGGCGGCAGTCTCCGCGGTCTTCGCCTCGGCGCACGCCGGCGGGCCTTGCCCGGAGCGCCCGCGGAGGCCGCTCCGCACAGCTGCGGGCCCAGCGCTGGGATGCAGGGCGGGGGCGGGGGGGGTGTTCTCCTCGACGCGGGGCGCGCCCGAACGTCCCCCCAGGGGTGCATCCTCCCAGGATGCCCCCCTCCGCGGCGGCCAGACTTCGGGATCCACCGAAAAAGGGGGGTGGCCCTGAGGGAGGGCACGAGTCCGATCCGCTGCTGCACCGAGCTGCCGCAAACAGATGCCCCACGCATACCCCACCGATCGGCAGCTATTTGGAGCTGCCGGCGGCTGGGGGGCATCTGTTTTGGGGCGGTTCGGTACCAAAACCGATCGAACTCACACACACACACACACACCGGGGCAGACCCCCCTTTCTGCGGGATCCCGAAAAATTCTCGAGCCAAACTCGGCGCCTTGGGGCCGATAAGTCGCATGTGACGGGGCGCTCCGGCCAGTATCCCGGGGCGGGCACGGCCTTGGCGACGGTTGGAGGGCGGTGGCATCGCCATCTCCTCTCCCTGCCGTGGCTCGGACGACCATGCCCCGTGCATGGCTCGGATCTTCGTCCCGGAGGACGAGCAGAGATGCTCCTCGGTGGCCCCCGCCAGGAATAGGTGGCCACATGCGAACCCTACCCCTACCCCCATGATTTTTGAGGGGGAGGGTGGGGTTCACTTCGCTCGGGAGCTCTCGAACGAAGTGAACCCCACCCTCCCCCTCAAAAATCGTGAGGGGTAGGGGTAGGGTTCGCATGTGGCCACCTAAGGAAACAGTGCACACGTCCGAGCGACGCCGAGCACCTACAGCAGCAGTGGCAGCGGCAGCGGCAGCAGCAGCAGAAGCCGCCCCCTGCCGGCCCCCCCGGCTGCCCAGGTGTGAAGGGGCGCGGCCTAAGGGAGGGGCGGCCGCCCGAGCCCGTCTGGGGCACCACGGGCGGCGCTCCGCCATCGCGGCACGGGAGGGCGAGGAGTACAGCCGGACCCAAGGCACAAGAACATCCCTCAAGAGGACGAGACCCTCCGCTGGCCAGACGGAAGAGCATCCGAGGGTCCACTCCCCAAGGATGCACAAGAACATCCAACAAGCACGAAGAGCACCAGGGCGCCCTCCCCGAACCGACCTCGATCTTATCTCTCGGTCCGACTGTAAACGGAGTCGGTGGATGGCGCTGCATCGCCGATGACCCGCCGATGCATCGGCGATGCATCGGCGACGTCGGGGGTGCATCGGCGACGTCGGCGTGGAGAAAACAGGGCTCCACATCGAGTCGCATCGCCGATGCATCCGCGACTCGGCGCGATCCTGGAGCAGGGCTGCAGGGGGGAGAACCCACATCCTGAGATCCGACGCTGCGAGAAAGTGGCGCTTCAATGCCCGAGTGTCGGGCCTCGCGCCGAGACCGCGCCCGCGGGCCTGCGTTTGCGAAGCGTACATTTTGAGGGCCCGCCACCTCTTGCATCTCCGACCCTCATACTCCTGCCCCTCCTCCTCCTCCTCCTCCTCCTCCTCCTCCTCCTCCTCCTCCCCTCCTCCTCCTCCTCCTCCTCCTCCTCCTCCTCCTCCTCCTCCTCCTCCTCCTCCTCCTCCTCCTCCTCCTCCTCCTGCTGGAAATCACGACCGGGGCCCTGGACCCGGTCTCTCTGCGTCCTGCCTCGGCCCGACCGCGCGGGGCGACGGGGGGGCGGACGCGGCCCGCAGGCGCACGGGCCCGGGGAGACTGGCGCGCTGGCTGTGCAGGAGGAGGGCGGTGCTTAGGGGGTCACATGCGAACCCTACCCCTACCCCCCACGATTTCTGAGGTCGAGGGTGAGATTCACTTCGTTCGGGAGCTCCCGAGCGAAGTGAACCCCACCCTCCCCCTCAGAAATCTTGGGGGGTAGGGGTAGGGTTCGCATGTGGCCCCCTAGTGCTGCACGGGCGCGGGCACGGGCAAGCACGGAGCGCCTCGGTCTCGTACCGAGGACGCAGTCTGGAGGCGCAGTGGTCCAGGGAGACGACTGGTGCTGGCGTAAAGAACGCCCATGCGCAGAGGTCGCGTCGACGGTGCCGCCCCGGGACCCCCCATTTCAATGTTGCGCTCGCGGCCGCTGCCGGGGCGCAAGCATCGGCATCAAGCAACGCCCAAGACTCCACCGCCAAGGCAACCCCGTCGTCAACAGTGACATTGGGGGGCACGGGGGTTCTGAGCACAGCCACGTTGTTCAGTATGCCTGGTGGGCGTTTTTCACTCCAACGGCGGTATGAATCGAGAAATGTACGAAATTGAAGGTCGAGAGCCCCTCGGGACTTCCAAAAATCAACTGTGACATTGGGGGTCACGGGGGTCCTGAACAAAACCGCGCTGTCAACGGCAACGCCAACGGCGCTAGGGACCCAGCAGCACATGGGGGTTGGGACAAATAGTTGCAACAAAACTCTCATGAAGGCAGTCGCTTCCTCGCCAGTTCGGGACTGGAGTGGGGGGGGTATCCCCACATGGGGAAGGTGGAGGGCGGAGGGAAAGGGGAGGAGATCGAAGGGGGAAACAAGGGCCCACGTTCGAGTCACGAGTGGAGGGCGAAGGGAATCGAGGAGAGGAGCGAGAGGAGGTCCGAAAGGTAACAGCAGCCCGGCCTTGATAGCGTACGCCGACTGCGCCTGCTGGACCGCAAGCCTCGGCCCGGCGGGAAGCGGGGCGTCCAGAAAGGTGGTGCCACCGATGTCTGCTGCTGATGCTGTCTGCTGTCTGCTGTCTGCTGCCTGCTGTCTGCTGTCTGCTGTCTGCTGTCTGCTGTCTGCTGCTGCTGCTGCTGCTGCTGCTGCTGCTGCTGCTGCTGCTGCTCCTGCTGCTGCTCCTGCTGCTGCTGCTGCTGCTGCTGCTGCTGATCCTGCTGCTGCTGCTGATCCTGCTGCTCCTGACCGCTGCGCCCGCCTGGTGATCACTGCTCTTTGCAGGGAGCCGAGGCCTGGCCCGGGCCGGCGTGTCCCCGACGTCCGCCGCTCCAGCTTCTTCACTCCGCGGCCCCCGACCGCATCCCCCGCGGGCCCCGGGGGCCCCGAAGACGGGCCCCCGGAGGCCCGAAGTCTGGACGCCCAGATCGCGAGATCGGGTCTTCGGAGATCTGGCGGTTCGCCGATCTGGCGGCTCGCCGCTCGGCTGGACCCCTCCGGCTAGGATCAAGGAAAAAAGGCACCACCACCAACCACCAGGGACCACCAGCGGGAGGGGCATGCTTGCGCGCCCCCGAACCAGGGGGGGGTCCCCCTGGTTCGGGGGCGCGCAAGCATGGATTAGCGATCCATGGTGTTGGCGCGCCCCCAAAACGCGGCCGGTGCCGCCTCGTTCGGCGGCGGACATCCGCGATTTCCCGGGACCCGTCGCTACTCCACGCCCCCTTGATCCATGTGTGCGATCGCCTGTGGTGTGGTCCCCCCTCTCGCTCTCTTCTCGCTCGAGGCATCCCCCATCCCCAGCTCGGGGAGGCATCGAGGACCTCCTCGGCAGAAGTGGCCCTCCGGGTGCCTGTGGTGTCGCTGCTCCTCCTGGGCAGTGAGTGGCCCACCAGCGCAGCGGTGACGAGACCCGCGCTCAGCCGACCCCGACATGGCCAGGCCTGTGCCGCGCCGCTGCGCTGGACTCCCCATGGGCCTGCAGGAGGTGCCAGCGGCTGCCCCGGGAGAGGTCGGCAACGGGCGATGGGGAACGAGAGGGTCGGCGAGAGCAGGCCGAGCGAATGAAGAGAGCGAGAATGACGGGAGGGCCAGGATCAGGAGCGAGGGGGCGGGCGATGGGAAGAGCCGAGTCCTCCGTACAAGAGGGGGCCAAACCACAGGAGGGATGGGAGAATCCGCAGCGTACAGGGTGGGGTGGTGGGGCGGTTGGTTACCCGAGTAGGTCGCCGAATGTGTAGTGTCTATTGATTGATAGGTCCTCTTGTGTTTATGGATTCGCGCCAAACAGAAACAAAAGAGAGAGCGTAGAAAGTGAGGGGGAGGAGGAGAGGGAGGAGCAGGAAGAGGAGGAGGAGGAGGAGGAGGAGGAGGAGAGGGAGGAGAAAGGGAAAAGGAATAAAACAAAGATGAGAAATTGGTCAAGCAAAGACGAAACGCAAAGGAGCACTCGGGAAGGGGAGAGAGGGCAAATGCCAATCAGACAAGAACGCTGAGGGCGGACAGGCAACCGACGCAGTGCTGATCTGCGCACCAATGAGGGGGGTCCAGCGCGGATCAACAAAGTACGCGCGGACCACCGAAAGTGCGTGTTTGTGCAAACGTTCCGATGCTAGGGAACCAGAACGGGAGAGCGCATCGCAGAGTCAGAGGTGCGTCACGCGCTTGCTCTGACCATACGCCATACCCCTATTTTCCCCTCACTGCCAGGTCCCCCCCCCACTCCATCAATACCCCCCCTCACCTCCTCGTTCTCCATGGCGGGGGCTCTCCATGCACGCCCCCCCCCCCTCGCCTGTAGAAGGCGCGGTCCTCGTCCTGCACGGCGCGAATACCAGACTGCGCGCTGGGGGAGTTGTACCTGATGGGGGGCGAAAAGGGGAAATACAGTCGGTCTTCATTGGACAAGGCACGCGAAAGAGCACAAGACCCTTCCGAGGGCCACATTGCCGCAGGAATGCAGGAGGCACGGGTCGCGAGGCACAAGACACAAGGGTACCCTTGATTTGGCGGGTCGACCTACTGATCCGGGACGGCTGCACCCTTGTCTCAACCCGCTCGCAGGGAGCTGCCCCCGGGCTGTCGGGTCTGAGCTCGGCTCTCCGGCAGCCTTCCGGGGCGGTCCAGGGAGCCCCTGGAGCTGGAACGCCCTCGGCGAGGCGCAGCCGCTCGAAGGCATCCCGAGGCTGGAAAGCGGCAGAGGATCGACGACGCCGCCGAAAACGTTCGGGGCACCCAGAGGAGGAGGGGGGAGGCCCTGCTCGGTGCGGGGGGTCGGGGAGCCTCTCGGCGTGCCCGTGGGCCAGAAGAGTTCGCGGCCTCGGCTGTGCACGCGGGGGCGTGGCAGCGGCCCGACATCGGGCAGAAGCAGCAGGGCCATGTTTGATTTCTGGGGGGATTGGAAGTAAAGATCGGGAGGGGAGAAAGATGGGAAAAGGAACGAGGACGGGAGAGGTGTGCGGAAGAAAGGACCAAGCAGGATGGAGGAAGGTACAAGAGACATACGAAACTAAAACGGAGGGGTTAGCCCTGATTGCCCGAGAGGGTGCAGCTTGCAATGTCCAACACTGACTGCCTGAAAAAACATATTCCAGATAGCAGAACAAACCAGACGCGAAATAGAAGTACAATGACACAGGGATGAGGTGACGATGGCAAGGGCGCAACGATGAAGACGTAAACATCACAATTCCATGGAGGGTGTTGGGAACACTCTCCAACGAGCATGCTGCAAATGCACGGAAAGAACATGCCACGTGGAGCCACAACGGGCACTCCCCACAGGTGAAGTCGCCACCGGTATTGGCGTCGCAGCAGTTCTTGCCCACGGCCCAAAAATCATAGGACCTCGGCAAACTAAGATCCACAGGCCCTCTTGTCGCGCGACGGCTACCTTTGCCGCTTCGCAGGCGGGGCACAACATCCTCGCGATTCTCGCAGCTTCGCTCCGTGGGAAAGTATGCTGCCTCATTGCTCGCGCCGCCTCGGGATCCACTGTTTAGCACACTCTGCCACCTCGTCCTTCTCTGCTCGATCATACTCCTCCTCCTCCTCCTCCTCCTCCGCCTCCTCCTCCTCCTCCTCCTCCTCCTCCTCCTCCTCCTCCTCCTCCTCCTCCTCCCCCCCTTAAGCTGAAACGAGCAGAAATTCGCGACTTGGATGGACACAACTGACTAATACTCCTCCTCGTCCTCCTCCTGCTCCCGCTCTTATGGCGTGTTGCGGGCCAGAATGACCTGTCGTGTTAATCAGAACGTCGTGGTGTTCTGATGGCGTCGGGACAATATGATCATTGCGCATGAAGTGTTTTGATGGCGTCCTTGTGATGACCCGATCGGTTTCTGGTCGTGCCCCGATATGTGTTCGACAGTGCCCTGATGGAGCCGACGGTGCTGCGATGGATTTACAATGGCTGTAACACTGTGACTGCATCCTCGCAGGAACCGCGTTTGCAGCGCGTGAGCTGCAGGTCAATTCCTGTTGGGTTCTCAGCGATACAACGGCCCATTGCGAAACAATAGTCGGCACCCCACAGAACGGCTCTGAATCGAAGGACACGTTGCAACCAAACTACTGCGATTCCTCAAGACACCTTTCCTGCTGGCACGTAGACGGCCGCAGGCTCAAAGCGGACTCCACGTTGCCGCCCAAATGGTTCCTCGCAGTCGTCGCCCTAGTAGACCCATCACCAGAAGTAGTCGGATGATGGCTGCCCGTGGCACACGCACTCGAGGCACAGAGCTAGCAGCAGCAGCAGCAGCAGCCGTGGCGTAGTAGTAGCGGTAGTATTAGTATTAGTACTAGTATGAGTATTAGTAATAGTATTATTATTATTAGTAGTAGTAGTAGTAGTAGTAGTAGTAGTAGTAGTAGTAGTAAAAGTAGTAGAAATAGTCGTAGTAGTAGTAGTAGTAGTAGTAATAAAAGTAGTAGTAGTAGTAGTAGTAGTAGTAGTAGTAGTAGTCGTAGTGGTAGTAGTAGTAGTAGTAGTAGTAATAGTAGTAGTAGTAGTAGTAGTGGTAGTAGTAGCAGTAGTAATAGTAGTAGTAGTAGTAGTAGTAGTAGTAGTAGTAGTAGTAGTAGTCGTAGTCGTAGTGGTAGTAGAATTAGTAGTAGTAGTAATAGTAGTAGTAGTAGTAGTAGTAGTAGAACCAGTATTAGTAGTAGTAGTTGTGGTAGTAGTAGTCGTCGTAGTAATAGTAGTAGTCGTAGTAGTAAGAGTAGTCGTAGTAGTAGTAGTAGTAGTAGTAGTAGTAGTAGTAGTAGTAGTTACAGTAGTAGTAGTAGTAGTAGTAGTCGTAGGTGAAGTAGTGATAGTAGTAGTAGTAGTAGTTGTAGTAGTAGTAGTAGTAGTGGCAGTAGTAGTAGTAGTCGTAGTAGTAGTAGTAGTAGTCGTCGTAATACCAATAGTAGTAGTAGTAGTAGTAGTAGTAGTAGCAGCAGAAGTCACGGTAGCAGTAGAGACAAATCAGAATGGCAAACGTCGTAGTAGCCGTACTAGTAGTAGTAGTAGTAGTAGCAGTAGGAGTAGTAGTAGCAGCAATGGAAGTAGGTGTGGCAGTAGTGGTAGTAGTCGTAGTAGTAATAGCCGTCGTCGTCGTAGTAGTAGTCGTAGCACTAATAGTACGACGGTAGAGGAAGAAGTATTTGTAGTAGTCGCAGTAGTATTAATAGTACTACTACAAATACTAGTAGAAATAATAACAACAAGACTGAGCATCGGAGTAGTGATAGTAATCGCAGCAGTAGTAGAAAGTAAACGTAGCCGTGGCAGTAGTAGTAGTAGTAGCAGTAATGAGTTCGTGGAAGTAGTCGGTCGTAGTAGTAGTAGTAGTAGTAGTAGTAGTAATAGTAGTAATAAAAGTAGTAGTAGTAGTAGTAGTAGTAGTAGTAGTAATAGTAGTGGTAGTAGTGGTAGTAGTGGTAGTAAGAAAAGTAGTAGTGATAGTGGTCGTAACATAGAGAGTCGTCGTAATATTGGTAGCAGAAGTAGTAGGAGTGGTAGAAGTAGAAGCACTAGTAGTGATAGCAGTACTAGTAGTAGTCGCCGTCGTCGTCGTAAACATACTAGTATTCGTAGTAGTCGCAAAAGTAGTAACAATACAAATAGTAGTCGTAGAAGGTGGTGGTAATTCTGGTAGAACGAGTCCTAGGGTAGTAATAGTAGTAGCAGTAGTAGTCGTAGTAGTAGTAGTAGTAGTAGTAGTAGTAGTAGTAGTAGTACCCAGCGGTGCGTTAGGGGACCCCGGCAAATCATCCACTTTTGCTTTGACCGATGCCGCAGGGATTTAAACGAAGAAGTTCGCTCATATGTTCATGTAGATGTTGACCCTGTGTTGTTGCAATAACGTTTGCAATCGAACACGTCGCAATCAAAACAATAAGAAGCCAACACACTGAAAAACAATAAGGAAAGCTCACAATCGAAAACAATAAGACATCAACGCAATCAAAAAAAATAAGAAACAAACACAATCAAAAACAATAAGGAAAGCACACAATCAAAAACAATAAGAAACCTTCACAATCAAAAACAATAAGAAATCAACACAATCAAAAGCAATAAGAGAACCATACAATCAAAAACAAAAAGAAAACCTTACAATGGAAAACAATAACAAAAAAGACAATTAAAAACAATAAGAGAACGTCTTGGGACCACGATCCCTGTGAGGGTTCCCAAAAATAAAAAAATAAAAATCCCCCAAAAATCAAATAAAACCTGTGAGGGTTCCAAAACATCAAAAAATCAATGGTTTTCGGGTCTTCGAACTCCCTCCGGCCCCCTCCCAGCCCGTCCCAGGCAGTCTGGAGACCCGAAAACCATTGATTTTTTGATTTTTTGGAACCCTCACAGGTTTTATTTGATTTTTTGATTTTTCTGGATTTTTGGAACCCTCACAGGGATCGTGGTCCCATGACGTTTTCTTATTGTTTTTCATTGTCTTTTTTGTTGTTGTTTTCCTTTGTAAGGTTTTCTTATCGTTTTTGATTGTATGGTTCTCTTATTGCTTTTGATTGTGTTGATTTCTTATTGCTTTTGACTGTGTTGATTTCTTTTTGTTTTTGATTGTGAGGGTTTCTTATTGTTTTCCATTGTAAGGTTTTCTGATTGCTTTCCATTGTAATGTTTTCTTATTGTTTTCGTTTGTACGGTTTTCTTATTGTTGTTAATTGTAATATGTTCTTCTTGTTTTTGATTGTATGGTTTTCTTATTGTTTTTGGTTGTGTTGGTTTCTGATTCCCCACCCGACAGGCTGGGGTCGTTAGATTTTCAGGACAGACCTCCCGGCCACCCCCACCCTGCATACCGCGGCCGCCAGACCTCAGATTGTCCCGAGTATCCCTGGTTATCCAGCCCCCCCGCGCCTTCGACGAACATGACAGACATGAACAGAACAGATCACGACAGAACAGAGCAGGACATACACATAAAATAACAGAGCATGACAGAACAGAGCACGACCGAACAGAGCACGACAGAACAGAGCATGACACAACAGAGCATGCCAGAACATAAAATGCTTGTTCCCGCCCGACAGGCTGGGGTCGTTAGATTTTAAACACAGACCTCCCAGCCACACCCACTCTGCATACCGCGGCCGCTCATCGCGAAGCGGGGCGCGGCTCTCTGGGCGGTCGTCGTCGTCGTCGTCGTCGTCCGTCGTCGTCGTCGTCCGTCGTCGTCGTCGTCGTCGTCGTCGTGGTCGTCATCGCCGTTTTGCGTCATATGATGTCATATCGATTCGCGGGGGTCCCCTAACGCACCGATGCCTAGTAGTAGTAGTAGTAGTAGTAGTAGTAGTAGTAGTAGGTCGTAGTAGTAGTAGTAGTAGGTCGTAGTAGTAGTAGTAGTAGTAGTAGTAGTAGTAGTAGTAGTAGTACTAATACTAGTAGTAGTAGTCGTAGTCGTAATCGTATTGGTAGAAGTAGTAGTAGTAGTAGTAGTAGTAGTAGTAGTAGTAGTAGTGACCGTCGTAGTCGCATAAGTAATATGAATAATAGTATCCGTATTAGTAGTAGTAGTAGTAGGAGTAGTAGTAGTAGTAGTAGTAGTCGTAGTAGTAGTAGTAGTAGTAGTTGTTGTTGTCGTTGTTGCTGTAGTAATCGTAGGGATCGTAGTAACGAAGTAGTAGTAGGGGTAAAAGTCGTAGTCCTAGTCGTTGTCGCTTTCGTACTACTAGTAGTAGTCGAAATCGTAGTCGTAGTGAATGCTGTCGCGGTACTCGTACTACTTCTAATACGACCTGTGATGATACGGGCGCACCCTAGCCAGCCAAAGATGAACTTTAAAAAACAGCTAAAACAACAACAATAGTACAGAGAAAATGAACAAACAGCTATAACAAACAAATACGTGAATTGACCCGTCAGGAGTGAGGGGGCCGAACGGTCATTCATTGTCCCTGGGTGCGTGGCTGAATAAGGCATTCGTGGTGAGAATTCTGCTTGTTGCGTTGTTGTTGCTGTTGCCTGTTGTCGTAGTCCCACCCGCGACCCACCTCGCAACCCACCCCGCGACCCACCCCGCAACCCACCCCGCGACCCACCCGCGAGCCAACCCGCGACCCACCCGCGATCCACCCCGCGACCCACCTGCACCCACCCGCGACCCACCCGCGACCCACCCCGCGACCCACCCGCGACCCACAACGCGACCCATCCGCCACCCATCCGCGACCCACCCGCGACTAACCCTGCGACCCACCCGCCACCCATCCCGCGACCTACCCTCAAGGGAGGAAAGAACACCCAGACCAGACAATTGACGTTTACTAAACGGCCTTGGTCGTTGACTTAACAACCCTGCCCTGTTCGATTCATTCCTTGTGTGCGTTTAGTAAACGGCTTCGCTTGTCGGGGTGATTATGATGGGGTGGATTTTCTGCCCCCTACACCCGCGACCCACCCGCGACCCAACAACGATCCACCCGCGACCCATTTACGACCCACCCCGCGATCCACCCACAGTGTCTGCACCAAAAAATTAGGGGCCTGCGGCGGGCTCGTTGTATAATTCGTGAAACGTTGGCGCCTGCGGCGGGCTTCTCCAAAGTCTCGCAAACTGCCGACGTCCCCACAACCCCCTCACTCTGATCCGCGTTATGCCGGGTGATACGTGTTGTATACTGTCGATGTGGCCCACGCGGGAAAGACCCACCCAAATGGCATTGACAACTGCACGGACAATGCCCGGAAAATGACTGGAAAATTTGTCCGGAAAATGTTTGAACAAATGCCCGGAAAACGGCCGGGAAAAAAGCTAGCAATCGAGTTCAGAAAAATGTACGGAGAAAAATCCGGCAAAATGCCGAACGGCCGCCGAGAAAAAAGTCCGGGAAACAATTGCCTAGCGCAGGACCCAACAATATGCAGTTTAGAGTAAAGCAGTTGGGAGCATAGTCTTCTGTGGAGCTCCCTATTGGGCCACGAAGCGTGTGGTTGGTGTGCCGACATGGGTGCGGGGGCCGCATGCGAGCACTGAGAGCACTGCCACTGCGGCCTTCGTTGGAGCTCCCTATGGGGCCACGAAACGTGTGAAGGGGTGTGCTGACATGGGTGCGGGACCACATGCGAACTGCGCCAGCGCCACTGGGACCTTCGGTGGAACTCATCATGGGGCCACGAAACGTGTGATTGTGTGCCGAATTGGGTGCGGGGCCGCATGCGAACTGCGTCACTGGGGCCTTCGGTGGAGCTCTATATGGGGCCACGGAACGTGTGAGGGGTGTGCTGGCATGGGTGTGGGACCGCACGCGAACTGCGCCACTGGAACCCTCGGTGGGCTTCCCCATGGAGCCACGAAACGCCTGAGAGCTGTGCCGAAATGGTGCGGGACCGCATGCGAACTACGCCACTGGAACCTTCGGTGGAGCTCTTTGGGGGCCACGAAACGTGTGATTGTGTGCCGACATGGGCGCGGGGCCGCATGCGAAATGCGTCACCGGGGCCTTTGGTGGAGCTCTATATGGGGCCACGGAACGTGTGAGAGGTGTGCTGAAATTGGTGCGGGTCCGCATGCGAAATGCGTCACTGGGGCCTTCGGTGGAGCTCTATATGGGGCCACGGAACGTGTGAGAGGTGTGCTGGCATGGGTGTGTGACCGCATGCGAACTGCGCCACTGGGACCTCGGCGGAGCTCCCTATGGGGCCACGAAACGTGTGAGGAGTGTGCCGACATGGGTGTGCGACCGCCTGCGAACTGCGCCACTGGGACCTTCGGCAGAGCTCTCTATGGGGCCACGAAACGTGTGAGGGGTGTTCCGACATGAGAGGCAGAGTCGCATGCGAATTGCGCAACTGGTGCCTTCGGTGGAGCTCCTTACGGTGCCGCGAAACGTGTGAGGTGTGTGCCAAAATGGGCAGTGAGGGCTCGTGCGGCCGCGGCCACTGGGGCCTTCGGTGGCGTGAGGGGTGTACAGAATAGACTCGGGACCGCATGCGATCTGCACCAGCTCCGTATAGGGCCACGAAACGTGTGGAAGGGTGTGCCGAAATTAATGTGGGAGCCGCAACCAAACTGCGCCACTGGGACCTTCGTTGGCGCTCTCTACGGGGCCACGACACGTGTGAGGGGTGTGCTGAAATCGGTGCGGGACCGCATGCCGACTGCGACACCGAGGCCTTCGGTGGAGCTCCCTACGGGGCAACGAAGCGCGTGAGGGGTGTGCTGGCATGGGTGTGGGACCGCACGCGAACTGCGCCACTGGAGCCCTCGGTGGGCTTCCCCATGGAGCCACGAAGCGCCCGAGAGCTGTGCCGAAGTGTGTGCGGGACCGCATGCGAACTATGCCACTGGACCCTTCGGTGGAGCTCTTTTTGGGGCCATGAAACGTGTGCGGGGTGCACCGAACTGGCAGACTGATGCGGAGAGCAAAAGTAAGGAGGGCAAGGAGGGGGGAGGAGAGGAGACGCGGGACACTGTCTCTTCAAAACAAAGACACAACTCCACAGGGTTGTCAGGAAAACGGTGCCCATCCTTGAAACTGTCCCCAACATCACGATTGCCACGGTCCCAAGCGATTTTCCATGCATTTCCCCGTGAACTTTTCCAGGGAACTCTGAAAGCGCTTTCTGCTGGGCGTCCCGGCCGCCGCCGTCGCCGCCGCCGTTCCCGCCGCCGACGTCCTTGCCGCCGTCGCCGCCGCCGCGGCCGTCGTCGCCGCCGCCGCCGTCCTCGTCGCCACCGCCGCCGCCGTATTCGTCGCCGTCGCCGTCCGCCGCTTGGCGGAGGACGAGGACGCGGTAAATTGCGCCGTACACGCTTCGTACCCGCTTCGCGGGTATCTGAAAGCGGTCAGTTGCGCACGTTCTCTGCGCTACATGCGGAAAGGAGGTGCGAATGTTGCCGCACTCCGCATGCTGTCGCGAACGCAGCTATTAAAAATGCCCCAGTGCTAGTCGCAGGAATGAAAGACGTAGTAGTAGCAGAAGCAGCAGCAGCAGCAGTAGTAGTAGTAGCAGTAGTAGTAGCAGTAGTAGTAGCAGTAGTAGTAGTAGTACTACTACTACTACTACTACTACTACTACTACTACTACTACTACCTTACTACTACCACTACTACTACCTACTACTACTACTACTACTACTACTACGACTACTACTACTACTACTACTACTACTACTACTACTACTACGACTACTACTACTGCTACTACTACCACTACTACTACTACTACTACTACTACTACTACTACTACTACTACTACTACTGCAGCTACTAGCGGAAGAAACACTAGTACGAACACTAAGATAAACAAAAGTAAACAATAAAGAACAATTCAAACAACAGTGAAAGCTAACGCACATGTAAAAGTCGAAGTACTAAAAATGATAGGCATCGAAATCATTGCCATAGTCGTAGCCATCGCGAAACATGGCAGTACTAGTAGTAGTAGTAGTAGTAGTAGTAGTAGCAGTAGTAGTAGTAGTAGTAGAAGTAGTTGTAGCATTAGTAGTCGTAGTCGTAGTAGTAGGAGTGGCAGCAGCAGTAGTAGTAGTAGTAGTGGTGGTAGTGGTAGTAGTAGTAGTAGTAGTAGTAGTAGTAGTAGTAGTAGTAGTAGTAGCAGTAGACGTACTGGTGGTGGTGGTGGTAGTAGCAGCAGTATTGTAAGTAGTAGGCGTAATAAGGTAGTAGTAATAGTAGTAGTAGTAGTAGTAGTAGTAGTAGTAGTAGTAGTAAAAGTAGTACCGGTAATTGTAGTAGTTATAGTCGTAATCGTAGAAATAGTAGTCGCCGTCGTAGTAATAGTAGTAGCAGCAGTGGTCGTAGTAATACTAAGAGTGGCAGTCGTAGTAGTAGTAGTACTAGTAATGGTAGTAGTAGTAGTAGTAGTAGTAGTAGTAGTAGTAGTAGTAGTGGTAGTAGTAGTAGTAGTAGTACTAGTACTAGTACTAGTACTAGTACGAGTACTAGTAACAGTGGTCGGTAATAGTAGGAGTGGTAGAAATAAAAGTAGTAGTCGTAGTCGTACTCGCCGTCGTAGTAGCAGTAGCCGTCGTCGTCGTCGTCGCCGTCGCAGTAGTAGTGATAGAAGTAGTAATCGTAGTCGTGGCACTGGTGGTAAAAGTAATATTACTAGTCGCAGTAGTAGTACTAGTAGTAGTGGTGGGGGTGGTGGTGGTGCTGGAGGTGGTGTGGTACTGGTAATTGTGGTAGAAGCGGTAGTAGTGATAGTAGTAGCAGTCGTGGTAGTAGTACAAGCAGCAGTAGTAGTAGTAGTAGTAATCTTAGCAGTAGTAGTAGTAGTAGTAGTAGTAGTAGTAGTAGTACGAGTAGTACTGGAAATACGAGTAGTATCAGAAGTAATAGTAGCAGTGGTGGTAGTAGTAGTAGTACTAGCACACGTAGTTGTAGTAGCGGTGGTAGTAGGGGTAGGAGTAAGAGTAAACATAAGAGTAGAAGGGATAGTAGAAGTTGTAGTCGTATTCGTAAAAGTCGTAGTGCTAGGAATATTAGTGGTTGTTGTCGTATTTAATGGTGTCGGTTACAGACTCAAGAAATGCAGTACTAGTGCTACGTATAAACAAGCTGGTGAAGTGGCAATCGCACAATAAGTCTTAGTAGTAGTAACACGGGTACTTGTAATGATAATAATACGAATCGCCGTCGTCATGATAGGTGCCCGTAATATCATAGTAGTAGTAGTAGTCGTCGTAATGTTAATCGTGGTAGTAGAAGTAGTACAAGTAGTAATCGTACTAGTCGTAGTAATGATGCTTATAATCGTAGTCGTAGAACTTGTGGGTATGGTAGTAGTACTAGTAGTACTAGTAGTACTAGTAGTAGCAGTCGTAGTAGTAGTAGTAGTAGTAGTAGTAGTAGTAGTAGTAGTAGTCGTAGTAGTAATAATAGCGGTGGTAGTATTAGTAGTAGTAGTAACAGGAAACGCAGTAGTGGCATTAGCACCGCTACTACTAGCAATAGCAATCGGGAACTAGTAGAAGCGAAGTAGTAGCAGAAATGGTAATGGTAATCGTATTCGTCGTCGTCGTCGTAGTAGTAGTAGTAGTAGTTGTAGTAGTAGTAGTACTATTACTAGTACTAGTACTAGTACTAGTTGTAGTAGTAGTACTAGTACTAGTACTAGTACTATTAATAGTAGTTGTAGTAGTAGCAGTAGTAGTAGAAATCATAAAAAGTTGTCATCGTCGTAACCGAAACTGCCTGAATTGTGATACAACTACTGTTTGTAGTTTTACTACAAGGTTCCTAGACCAGGAAATTATGGAATCCCACCAGCCCTTTAGGGCGTAGGTGGTCTAGGGAGTTTCCTCTGCCAACCCCCTTCTTCCCCTTCGGGGAGGGGTTTACCCCTCCCCTTACCCCTCCCCACTGACCTGGACGGGGCCGGTCGCGAGGTGTCAGAGCGTCCAAGATGGCCCAAGACAGCTCCAAGAGCGAACAGGCGAGAAAACACAAAACATTGATTTTACATAGGTTTTGGAAGGATTTTGGCATCTTGGGGGGGCCCAAGAGGCGACTCGAGGCACTCTGGAGGGGCGGGGCCAATAAGCACCCCCCCCTTCTTTGATAGATCTCCTCCAAGATGGCACAAAGAGCGCCCCGAAGGCTCCCAACAGCGCCCCAAGAGCGCCTCAAGAGGGCCCCAAGAGACCCCAAGAGGCCCCCAAGAAGCCTCCAAGACGTTGCCAAGAGACCCCCAAGAGGCCCCAAGAGAGTCCAAGATGACCCAAGACGGCTCCAAGAGCGAAAAGGCGAGAAAACAGAAAACATTGATTTTATCTAGGTTTTGGAAGGATTTTGGCCTCTTGGGGGGCCCAAGAGGCGACTCGAGGCACTCTAGAGGGGCAACGCTAATTGGGGACCCCCTCTTCTCTGATCGATCTCCTGCAAGATGGCCCCAAGAGCGCCCCGAAGGCTCCCAAGAGCGCCCCAAGAGCGCCCCGAGAGCGCCCCAAGAGGCCCCAAGAGGCGCCCAAGAGGCCTCCAAAAGGCTCCCAAGAGACCCCCAAGAGGCCCAAGAGGCTCCCAAGACGGGTCCAAGAGCGAAAAGGCGAGAAAACAAAAAACATTGATTTTACCTAGGTTTTGGAAGGATTTTGGCCTCTTGGGGGGGCCCAAGAGGCGACTCGAGGCACTCTAGAGGGGCAGCGCTAATTGGGGACCCCCCCTTCTTTGATAGATCTCCTCCAAGATGGCCCCAAGAGCGCCTCGAAGGCTCCCAAGAGCGCCCCAAGAGCGCCCCAAGAGGGCCCCAAGAGGCCCCAAGAGGCCCCCAAGAGGCCTCCAAGAGGCCCCCAAGAGACCCCCAAGAGGCCACAAGAGGCTCCCCGAGATACGCAAGAGGCCCCCGGGACCGCCAAGAGGCCCCAAGGACGGCCCAAGAGGCCCCCAAGCTCGCAATTGTCCTCCTCCTCCTCCTCCTCCTCTTTTTCTTCCTCCTCCCTCCTCCCCCTCCCCCTCCTCCTCCTCCTCCTCCTCCTCCTCCTGTCCTTTTCCTCCTTCTCGTCCTCCTCGTCCTCGCAGTCCTCCATCTCCTCCTCCTTCTATTCCTCCTCCTCCTCCTCCTGCTCCTCCTCCTGCTCCTCCTCTTCCTCCTCCTACTCCGACGACGACGGCTCCTCCTACATCCTCCCCCTCTTGGGGTGTATGGCGGCTCACCCCGCCCTTTGTTCTTCTGCATGCTCCCCCGCTTCCCTCATAACCTCCACTCCCCTGTGACTCATTTCTGGACGGGCTGGCGGGGATACGCGAAGCGTCTAGAATATGCCAGCTGATGCGTTTCAACCAGATGCTAGCACTCCCTGCCCGCGGCAAGCCCCAACACAAAGCGTTGCAAGTGTTCCGTGCACAAATGTGGGCGCCAGGCCCCCAACTCACGGGCACTTCCGCCCATTTCACAGGGATCGCCTCGTGACGGTCCTGAATCCTCGGGGGTGTGCACGGGAGGAGCCCAACCCAAACTTCCAACACGCCATCCGCAAGATGGCCATTGGGAACCGTCCAGCGGCCCTCTGGGGGGACTTGTGGCCGCGTCCTGGGCGCACCCGGGGCCGGCCCAAGGAAACAATACTGTCCCAAACCCAAGATTGTCCAAAACCCCTTTGGCGCTGCAAGATGTTGACATCCTCGCTCTTCGGCCGACAACACCCAACACAGCCATAAGAGGCTCCCAGGACCGCCCCGAGACGCAACCGAGCTTCCAAGAGAAACCCAAAGAGAGCCTCGAGAGGACTCAAGCAGAGGGAACTCGGGGTGGCCCCAGCAAAGTCCCAAGAGGACAACAAGAAGCTACAAAGAGGCTCGAAGGACGCCTTGAGAAAACTCCACGACGCCCCTTAAGAGACAACAACAGGCCTCCAAGAAACCTTTGGCCCTGGCCCACGACACGGGCACCGCCACAACTACAACAACAATAGCATGAACTACTACTACCACTACTACTACTACTACTACAACTACTACTACTACTACTACCACCACCACCACCACCACCACCACCACCACCACCACCACCACCACCACACCACCACCACTACTACTACTACTACTACTACTACTACTACTACTACTACTACTACTACTACTACTACTACTACACTACTACTACTACTACTACTACTACTACTACTACTACTACTACTACTACTACTACTACTACTACTACTGCAGCTGCTGCAGCTGCTGCTGCAGCTGCTGCTGCTGCTGCTGCTGCTGCTGCTACTGCTACTGCTACTGCTACTGCTACCACTACTACTACTACTACTACTACTACTACTACTACTACTACTACTACTACTACTACTACTAACGACTAC
>CAUYUJ010017115.1:379711-439711 GCA_963575745.1 Prorocentrum cordatum | reverse complement strand
TCGGTGGAGCTCCCTATGGGGCCACGGAACGCTGTGCTGGGTGGTGGCTGACGCACGCGGTCGGTGCCACTGCTGCCTTCGGTGGAGCCCACTACCGGGCCACGAAACGCTGTGCTGGGTGGTGGCTGACGCACGCGGGCGGCCCCACTGGGACCTTCAGTGGAGTTCCCCATGGGGCCAGGCAACGCTGTACTGGGTGGTGGCTGACGCGTGCGGGCGGTACCACTGGGACCTTCGGTGGAGCTCCCTATGGGGCCAAGAACCGCTGCACTGGGTGGTGGCTGACGCACGCGGGCGGTCCCACTGGGGACTTCGGCGGAGATATGGGCCCACGAACCGCTGTACTGGGTGGGTGAAACCCAAGCAGGAGGGAGGAGGAGGGGGAGAGAGGAAGGAGGCGGGAGGAGAAGAACGCGGGGCGCCGTTGGGAAAAACAGTATTGAGGGGGCCAGCGCTAAGCTGGCAACGCCAGCGGCGGGTTGCCGTCGACGAAGCCGCCGGAGATGGGGGCAACACAGTACACGTCCTGGTTCTTAAAGCCCATGGACCTGGCGCCAGACGACGACGACGACGACGACGACGACGACGACGACGACGACGACAACGACGACGACGACGACGACGACGACGACGACGACGACGAGCCGAGGACGCAGTGCCTGCTGGTCGAGCGGGCCAGGCCCCTTACTGGCCGAGGCTGTAACCTGGCATCGCTCGGACGTCCATTCCCTGTGTTTTTTTTCGGTTTCGTGCGTGGTTTTTTCGCCAAATGATCAAGGATGCTCCTCGATGGCCCTCGCCGAAGGAAAAATGCACACGTCCGAGCGATGCCAAGGTAAGGGAGAAGAGGAGGAAAAACACCTGAAGGTCAGATGATCGTTTCTGGGGCCGTCCTGGAACCAATCGCTCCACTCATCCATCGATGCTGCGTCGAACGTTCGTCGACTAGAGTCGAACTTGAGTCGAGCTCGAGTCGAGCTTGAGTCGAC
Source organism: Prorocentrum cordatum (assembly GCA_963575745.1). Lineage (NCBI taxonomy): Eukaryota > Dinophyceae > Prorocentrales > Prorocentraceae > Prorocentrum > Prorocentrum cordatum. The sequence continues at coordinate 438,722 of CAUYUJ010017115.1, read as the reverse complement.
CTGGCAGACCCGGGACGAATACCGAACGAAACGTGGGACACCCACGAAGTCGACCCTCCAGGAGGCACGCCCACGGAGCAGCAAATTTCCAGCTGGCCGTGTCCGAGTTCCAAACAACAAATGGCTGTCAACCACATCTGGGGAAATCAAAAGCTAAGGATACCGCAACTCCCCGGACCTCTCCTGGGGTGCGTTCTGATCAGAATTTCGAGGCGAATCCAGCGGTGGCAACGAGGGCCTCCCAGGAGGCCCAAAAAGGGGAAAACGGGCGGCGAAGGGTAGAGGTATGGGTACCTTTTCCTTCTCTGCGCATCGTGCTTCTACACCGAATAAGCCTCTTGCGCGCTGCCGCTCCCAGAAGAGAAGCACGGGCAGCCTTTCACGGGCGCCTGTGCCTCCCTGGCTCGGCCAGGGAGGGACACGCATCCATCCTGGACCCCGAGAAGGGGGCGGATCGGGAGCGGATGGGGGGGTCCTCCAGGCGCAATGTCAAGGCTTCCCTTCGGCTGCCAGCCGCAAAATGCAGCTCACGACCATGTTCGCGGTCGGCTTTTCGGCGACTCCAGAAACGGCGAGGCTGCCCATCACTGGCGCGCAGGAGCAGCCGGCGGCGTCGTCGCCGGTGCTGTGGGTCATCTTGTTGACCTCCTGCTACGACGTGAGGTGCACCAGGCCCTGGTAGCCATTCACCCCGGGCTTGTAGCCAGTGAGGTCGCAGCACACACCCGTCCATAGAGCCAGGATGCATCCGTACAGATAGCTTGACGCAAGCTCGTCGGCGCGGACGCAAGCGGGCATGTCCGCACGTGCGTACACTTTACGAGCACGCCCGTCACGGGGATCCGTACATGATAGATCGCGTTCACGCAAGAGAGTAAGTCCACGGGTGTCGAACTCGCTGCTAAAGCTCGGTGATGTGGCTTCACGATCATCGCGGCTTTCACATGCTGCGGCACCAGCGGTGCTACAACGTGGATGGCGTGCACGACGCTGAAATTGGGCGAGGCTCTTCCGAAACGTAAGCCCACTCACCGTCGCCTCAGATTGGGTGGCTGCTCTCTGGGCCCCCTGGTCCGCCTTGCGAGATAGGCACACTGCCTGCCTCCGCTCACGATGCCCGCCGATGAAGATACGACATGCGCCATCTCCCAGCCCTCGTTGTCCAAGTCGTGGAACGCGATGGCCGAAGACCGAGATGCTGATACCCTGCACTGGCCATCGCTTGGACGTCCATTCCCTGTGTTTTTTTCGGCTGATCGGCGGGCCCCCTGTGGCGTGGGCCTTGGCACCGCTCGCGTCTGCGGAGTGACTGTCCGGCCGCCACCCGGTTGGGGAAGGGGGAGGGGGAGGGGGAGGGGGAGGAGGAGGAGGAGGAGGAGGAGGAGGAGGAGGAGGAGGAGGAGGAGGAGGAGGAGGAGGAGGAGAAGGAGGAGGAGGAGGAGGAGGAGGAGGAGGAGGAGGGGGAGGAGGAGGAGGAGGAGGAGGAGGAGGAGGAGGAGGAGGAGGAGGAGGAGGAGGAGGAGGAGGAGGGTCGCCCACCGCTCGGCCGCAGGCCAAGACGAGGGCGTGGCCACATACCAAAAGGCCGCCGGCCGCACACGCGCCCCGGGCGGGCCACGTGCGGGCTCGAGGCAGGGCTGGAGGCTCGGGAGGAGGCCGCCCGAGCCAAGCTGGCTGCGGAGGGGGGAGGGCGAGAGGAGGGGGAGGGGGGCGACCGAGACGACGACGACAGCGGCGAGGAGGGCGGGGACGAGGGGGCCGATGCGGGATGAAGAGGGCGGCGGAGGAAAAGCAGTGGCAGCAGCGAAAGGAAGGCGGGGACAGAGTGGCGAAAAGAAGAAGGATCAGCACCAGCAGGAGCGTCAGCAGCAGGAACCAGACGAGCTAGATCCTACAATTCCCTGGGGCGAGAAGTCTTGGGCAGCTCTGGTGACCCGCAAGCAGTCCCAAAATTGCGGATGCTCCAGCGCATGCGGTCGGAGAGCGCGTCTTCCTCATCAGCATCGTCATCGTCGTCATCAGCTGCAGCATCATCATGATAAACGTCGTCACAAGTATCATCATAACGATTGTCATCGGCAACGTGACCAGATCTGCACCTCATCCCCCCTGCCACTCCGCCTTCAACTCCACTTCCTCGGCAACATCATTATCATCATCAGCATCATCATCATCATCATCATCATCATCATCGTCGTCGTCGTCGTCGTCGTCATCATCATCATCAGAATCATCAGCATCATCACAATCATCATGATCATCGCCATTTAACCAGCAACATCGCTATCAGCATCATCATAATCAGCAGCATCATGATCATCATCCTCATCACCACCATCATCATCATCATCATCATCTTTGTAACCATCGTCACCACCACGATCCTCATAATCAGCAGCAGCATCAGCACGTCCCTCTTCCCATTCATCCACATCCCTCGTCTCCTGCCACTCATCAGGCATCCTCTTCCTGCTGTTCATCCTCCGCATGGCATGTGTCATTACCGCACCATCATGGCTACCAGAACCACAACCGTCATCATAAACAAAATGATCACCATCGTTCCACAACCAGCACAATCGTCATCGCAAGCATAGTCATCGTCATCACCACCAGCATCATCACCAGCACCGTCAACATCATCATCATCATCAGCATCATCATCCTCTTCATCATCATCATCAACAGCATCAGAATCAGCATCATCATCATCAGCATCAGCATCATCATCACTATCGCCATCAGCATCATCATCAGCATCATCATCGCCATCATCACCATCACCACCATCATCAGCATCAGCACACTCAGCATTCTCAACATCAGTAATTCTCATCCGCATCCTCAATATCATCATCATCACCACCACCACCTCCACCACCACCACCACCATCATCATAATCGGCATCATCAGCATCCTCATCCACATCCTCCTAATCATCATCCTCCGTCTCATCATCATCATCATCATCATCATCACCAGCATCAGCATCATCACCATCGTCATCATCATCATCATCGGCATCATCGACGGCATCAGCATCAGCATCATCATCACCACCACCATCATCATCACCAGCACCACCATCATCATCATCATCAACATCACCATCATCAGCAGCAGCATCATCATTGTCACCACAATCATCATCACCATCGCCATCACCATCACCATCACCGTCGCCATCACCACCACCAGCATCATCATCAGCATTATCATCAGCAGCATCACCACCACCATCATCATCATCCTCTTCAGCCTCATCATTATCGTCATAATCCACATCATCGTCATCACCATCTTCATCATCATCAGCATCTCCATCATCATCAGCATCATCATCATTATCATCATCATTGTCATCCGCCGACCCCTTTGGGGCCTCTAGGCGTGTGAGATTACTCCTCCCCATAATCATCCCCCAGAGCACCATCCTCACCATCAGTTTAATCGTCATCATCGTCATCTTCATCATCGTCCTAACATTCATCATCATCATCATCATCACCAACATCTTCATCAGCATCATCAACCTCATCGTCTTCACAACCACCACCATCATCAACATCATTAGCATCAGCATCAGCATCAGCATCATCATCAGCACCGGCATCAAGCTCATCATCCTCATCCTCCTCATCATCCTCATCATCATCCTCATCCTCATCCTCATCCTCATCCTCATCAGCATCATCATCACCATCATCATCATCATCACCATTACCATCATCATCATCATCATCATCCCAAGCTCCCGTCTCTTTCTCAGCCAGACAACCTCGAGGTCTAAGAAGTCGATCCTCCGCGAGCACCAGAACGATTGAAGCGGCCCTCCATGAGGCCGCGACCGAATCACGTCAAGCACCTGCTGCGCGAAACCAGACACAAGTTGACAACTCTAAATCAGGGGTGGAGGTCGGGGGAAGGGAGGTGAAGCTTGAGCCACCGCAATTGCGGCGAACGCATGTTGAAACACGTTTGCTTGATCGACTACTGTTTAAACACTGTTCGGGGTCGACTGGGGGTCGAGCGGCTGACATCCGACGAGGCGCGCAGGATTCACGTACAAGCGCAAACCATCCCAAGCTCCCGTCTCTTTCTCAGCCAGACAACCTCGAGGTCTAAGAAGTCGAGCCTCCGCGAGCACCAGAACGACTGAAGCGGCCCTCCATGAGGCCGCGACCGAATCACGTCAAGCACCTGCAAAAACTGTTGACTCCAAAACAGCAGACTGGCCAGAGCCGCATAACCTTTTACTGCATAAAGCGCCCAAAGGACTCCCCGAGACATTTGGCCCAAGTCTTGCAATAAGCGTCCGCGATATCTTTACACAACTTCTTAGGGCAAGGCTCAGCAAGCTTGGTGTAGAAATTGCCGGTCTGATCTTTGCCTTGGAGCTGCTGATGGGGAAGACCGGCACGCTTGCAAATGCCTCTCTTACTCCCGGCGCATCTGGCCGCCTCAAGCTCGGCCAGGTCAAGATCGTAGCACAAGAAGGTGGCACTCTTCTTCCAGGGCACCCCCCCTTGACAAAAATCGGCGGTGACAACAGCGATGCCCTGAGCACGGGCGAGACGTCGCATAGCAGGGCAAATCCAGAGGCGGCTTCTGGCGGGGTTCTCCAGTGAGCACGGTACCTGAACTTGCCTGCATTCACGGATAAGGGAAGCGGAAAACAGCATCAGCATGTTCCCAATCGCCACCTTCTCCTGATCGGCCTGGGACAGCCCCCCAAGGCCCATAGGTTCCGAATCGGTTCGGAGCCTGGGGGGACCTGGGGGGATGTCTCGGGCCCGGCTGAAGGACGAGCACGGCGTGGCCACATGGGCGCCAGCCACCAGCCCTGCTCTCACCCACCCGAGGAGAAGGAGGCGATTGCGCTTGCACCTAAGGTCGCACGACTCGCCGAGGCTAGTGTCCCACAGCAGGGCGGTGACACCTACCCTCGAGATCGCTTCCGAGAGGTGGCCGCTGCCCGAGAAGGCTTCGACGAAGACACGCTGCCGGAGGTGAATGGTACAGGGCAACGCCGGCCAGACACCACCTCGCTCAGCAGCTCGACGCAGAGTTTGCCGTGGGCCTGGAGCACCGGCCCGAGCTTGTGAACGACTTGACCCAACCTGCTCCCCTTCTCGTAGCGCCGGACCGAGGACCACGAACGCCAGCGCCCGCGACGGCGCGCGTCCTCCAAGCGGCGGCAGCCCGAGGCGTAGTCGTGCGAGGCGCCGCCGTGCCGCAGCATGTACATGTGGGCGGCGCCCAGCGCGGTGTCCACCCCCAGCGTTTCGACGGCCCCCTTGAAGTCCCTCGTCACCTCGTCGAGCGTCACGGTGAACAGCGGCGCCGCCAGGTGCAGGCCGGAGCCGACGTGCCTCTGCTCTGCGCGCCGCCAGTCCGCGCCCAGCTGGTGCTTCAGCATCAGGTCGAGCGCGGGCCCGATGAAGGACTGCCGGCTGAGATCCAGAGACAGGCTCTCGTCGAACTCGCCGGTCTTGGACTCCCTCTCGGTCTCGGCGGCATGGAGAGTCACGCACCAGTGGGGCGCTCCGCTGACCCTCGCCACGGGCGGGGCGAGGTCCACCGCCCTGATGTGGAACGCTTCTCCGGGCCTCAGGCACAGCTCGAAGATGAGAAGGACGGCGAGCGCACTCTGGTAACGCTGTCGGCCCAGGAGCTCCATCACCGCCATCGCCGCTACCATGTAGGGCATCGGCAATCGAGATCGCGGTGGTGCGAGCTTGCGAAAGCCCTGGAGGGCGCGGCGCGACCGAGGCATCAGCGCGCCCGACGCTTTGTTCAGGCCGGCGAAGAAAGTCACCGCCGCATAAGCCCGGGACCCTGCACTCAGGTCCTCGCCGCCCAGGTAGAGGTCGCCCAGCCACTCCGCGATCGCCTGGTCCACAAGGTCCTCGGTCGTCAGCCGACGGCCGTTCGCCCACACCAGGAAGTCGGCGAAGATCTCCTGGTAGCGGTCCCGCGTCCTCGGCTTGATGGACGCCGCCTCCAGCACCGTCATGCCCGGCAGCCGCGCTGCTGTGGGCCGCCGAGCCGCAGCCCGCGAGGCTCGCTGGCTCACCTTGCGGCGCTTGGGCCCGACCGAGCCCGGGGGGGCTGCTGAGGCGGCCGGCCGCCGCCGCACGAGACGCTGCTGGCGCACCGCTGGCACTCGGAGACATGCTGACGACGTAGGCCGGCTCGAGGTCGGCGCCGACGCCATGCGCGGCGGCCCGCCCAGCGCCAGCGGAGCGGCCCCCTCCGCCTGGGGTCCGCGTGCCAGCAGTCCCGTAGGCAGCACCTGCACCAGCGCCCCCGCGCTGGCGGGCACTGGGGCCGCGCGCGCGAGCATCGCGCGGGGCGAGCGCCGAGGGCGCTGCGGGTCGCCAACGTCCCCTTGAGGGACCGTCGGCTGAGTTCCACTCCGAGGGGAGCCAGCGGTAGTGGAGAGAGGAGCCTGTCGCCAGGGAGAGGGCGGCGATGCTCTGCGTCACGTACAGCATCGCACGGCTCCCACTGCGGCTCTAAGACACCGCTCCCGCCACACTCATCGAATCTCCCAAAACAACGAGACGTTTACCATGATTCCGACGACTACGCAGAAGATGCCTGTAGCCGTACAGGGTAGCGCGGGCCTCCAGGACCGGGATGCTCTCGCCCTTCTTCCGCCACTCGAAACGGCCCACCACCCTCCAATCCTGCTCAATCATTTCCCTGGGAACTTCGGGAAAATCATCGGCCCATGGTAGACGCCCAAACACGTGGATGTCCCCAGGGGCCCCAGCATCAAGATCACTGCGAGCAGGTTCCTGGGTGTCGTCGGGGCCGCACATCCAAGGGGCGGCCTCCTCGGCGGACCCTTCAAGGGCCGCCGCCGCGGCAGCAGCACGAGCCCAGCGCCCAGCATGGCGACGAGGGCCCCCAAGAGCGCCCCCACGACCCCAGCGCCACCTCTCGGATGCGCGGCCGACCTGGGAACAGAGCGAGGATCCGCAGCGGCTCGAGCAGGCCCCGAGGCCCCACTCGCTGGCATCAACTGCGACAACCTCGCCCCCCCAAGCGGCCCGAAGATCGCGATAAAGGAGTGGAGAGATAGAGTCCCAGATACTGAGCTCACGCCGAACAGAGGCCCACAAGGCAACGTCGCTGTCGTAATGCTTGTGAATAAATCCATAACAACTCCAGAACAAACTGAGGCCCTCCCGCCGAACCAAGGAGATGAAAACCAGGTGCCCGAAAAGCTTTTCAACATCTCGACCTTTGGCCCGACCACGAGCGAGAAGAGCACGAATCGCAGGCCGAGCGCGCCGCAGACGTTCCGGGGAAGCAACGAGTCGCCCACTCCCACGATCGTTGGCAGTAGTACCCTCCTCCCCACCATGATCCTCCTCATGAACGACGAGTCCCCGACTTTCCAGAGCGGTGATGGCAGACGACACCGAATTTTTCACGTTGTCCCGGTTGGTCGAGATCGCAATGTAGTTGTCCACATACTGCGTGTGGCACGGCTGGCTGAGGTCTGGAGCGCACGTCTTGTCGGTGATCCTAAGCTTGGGCTCCGAGCCAGCTGCCTCCACTATCCTCTCGTGTATCTTCTGGCGCATCCATGAAGCCCAAGACCATCCCATGGGAATGACAGCGAGCCTAGGGTAAACCTTCTCATGTGCAGCCACAGCTCGACCCCCAATCTCTGTGCACCCTACAGACGCGGCCCGCGCGGGCCGAACAGTGAAATACTTTCTAAGGGGTTTGGGGAGCCCCATGTGGTAAAACGCATCACTCAAATCCGCGCCACCAACAAAGATATCCTCGTCGGTCCCCAGCTCGATGGCGGAAAGCCCTTCACCAGTGCAGAGCGAGACCCCACCGGCCTCAGTGAAATGACAGTTTGAACGCCTGCAGTCTACGACAAGCCTGAGCTCGCCATTCTTTTTGGTCACAAAAAACGGCTCCACTCGCTCACCATCCTCGAGCGAGAAATCAAGCATTCCGCGTGCGGCCAACGCCGACATGAATTCCTCAAAGGCTCGAGGGCGTCTAAGCTTGGGATCGGAGTAGGGAGTGACCACACCTGACGAGCGGAGTCGGGCTCGCGACTGTTCCGGCGGAACGACATTCAAGCGGCAGAAGTCCTCTACCATGTGGCACCCGCCTTCGCCCCAAAGCTCAGACACAGGCACAGGCCTGACGTCGCCTGAAGGCAGTGAGACGTCGGCGAGAGAGTGGCGACCGAGCGTAGTACTGTCCACGTCGTACCAGCTCGCCACGCGAAGCTTCCTGAGAGCTTCCGCGGGGGAGGCCCCCACAGGTGGAGGGCCAAGGTCGCGCACGGCGCGTCGGACACGATCCAGCGCACCGGCCTGACCGGCAGAAAAAAAATGATAGGATCCGCACTCGGCGCCTCGCTCGGGCCCCTTGCCCGGGGAGGCGCGGTCGCGGGGCTGCGGCTGATGAGTGTAAAGCGAGTTAGGGCCCCAGAGCGCACGGTCAACTTCGCGCTCCTCGGCCTGGCGCCTACACAACCTCTGCCGCGTGCCACGAGACATCTCATTAGCTCGCGCGCGGTCGACCCTGAAAACGTCAGGACGAGGAAGAGGGGACAACTCACGCGGCACTTGACGGCTCGGGCCATGCATCCAGTCTTCCCAGGAAGAGAGAGAGGGGGAGGCGACGGAGGCAAGGAGGGGGGGACTAATTGACAAGCTTCGCTCGCGCGCCCTGGGGCCTGGCTCGCAGGATCACTCGAAGGTCGGGATAGCACGGGCACGCCTGCATCAGGCGGGCCGCGCGGAGCTGAGGGCCCCGTCATGCCCTCAGCCCGCGCAACCGGATGTGGCCTCGACACAAGGCGCTCACCCGGCATCCTTCTTGGTCTTATCCTTGGCCCGGGCAGCATCTCGCTCCTCTCGGGCCTCGCGCAAGTTCTTGGCAAGCGAGGCCTCGCGCTCGACCTCGCCCCGCACGTAATCCAGCAGAAGAGGGCAGATCATCAGGGAGCCACCTGCGCGGGCGGTGCCCGCAAAGGCCATCTGCTCCTCGAGGCTGAGCTCCCCTCCGTAGCCCTTGGCCTCCTGCTCGCGAGCCCGCTCGGAGCGCGCGAACTCGATCGTTTGAAGTCGGCGAAACATGGACTCCACCATCATCAGATTGGTGCCGTCCATCTGGTCGTGAAGGAGGCCGAACTTCAAGGCCTGCGTGATATTGTAATGCTCGGACACGCCCCAACTCGAGAACTCCAACTTACAAAGAATGCGAAACCTCTCGTGATGCCCGTCGAGACCGAGCCCCTCATGGTTGATGAACTCCAGGCACCACAGCACGGACCTTGGCCCGGGCAAGTCCCAGTCGTTGCTGAACTCCTCCTGCACCACGGCCGCGACCATCTCCGCCCAGGTACGCTCGCGCCGCCCCTGCCGGTTGCGTCGCACCGCCATGAAGCGAGCGTCGCCGAACACCCCCTTGTCGAGAAAGGCGACCTCAGTCGCTGCAGTCACCTCTTCGACGAACAGGGCGGTCCCGTCCGGCAAGAGGTGGAAATCCTTCGAGCCGATCGCCTGGGCGCTCCGCACGCGGCCTGGGACAGGGTCTCCGAATCGGAAGCCGCCCCCGCTCTCAGCAGCCCTCCGCGCCGTGCCGACGCCTGCGGCAGGCGCTGCCGGCGCGACGCCCTGCAAGGGCCCCACCAGCAGGGGCGGGGGCGCGGCCGCCGCTGCGGGGGCACCTGCGGCGCCGGCTGCGGCAGGCTGGGCCGCTCCCGGCGCAGGAGGTGCGCCCGGAACGCCGGCGCCCGCAGGCACGATGGCCCCCGCTCCGCCGGCACCGCCCACAAGCTGGCCCGCGGCGTCGATCGGCAGCAGCCACACGAAGCCCGCCGGTGGCGCCGCGCCGCCCGCCGCTGCCAGCAGGCGCCGACCCTCGGCCTCAGCCTCGTCCTCGGCCGCATGCCGGAAGGCGGCGTCCCGCGCGGCCGTCGGCTCCCGTCGGAATCGGTGCACCCGATCCCTGGGCACACCGGCCGGCAGCTCTCGAAACTCGCTGCACCAGCGCACCGCCAGCACGTCCTCTGAGGTCGGCGACCAGTCCTCTGGGTAGACGTGTGCGTCGGCGGTGGCGGCGGCCACGTAGGTCTTACCACCCGAGTGCGCCACCACCCCGTGCACCCGGCGCTGGTGCCAGAGCGGCTGGCCTTCCACGTTGTACAGGACGTAACTCCAGCTCATCTTCGCTGACCGCGTCCTTCACGGGCCTGCAGCACAGCCGGCGCAACAGCCCGCCCACGGCAAGCCCTCCAGTCGCCAGGACGCCGCCCACCACGACGCCGAGGAGGAAGATCAGGTACGCGAGGTAGCCCAGCCCAGGCTCAGCGCAGCTCGCGGCCTCCTCGCGAGCACCAGCCGCCTCGGCGAAGGCGGCAGCCCCTGCCGGCACCGTGATCGGTCGGCAAGCTGGGCACGCCGGGCACGCCGGCACCACACAGTCCCCGCAGGTCAGCCCTGGGCAGGACGGACACGTCGCCTGCGGGCAGGCGGGGATGGCAGGGCAGCGTGCCGCGTAGTTCACGACGCCCTGGGCCAAATACTCGGGGCCCCTCTGCAGCAGCCAGTCCCACATGCGCAGCCCTCGGGACGGTGGCACGAGCCTTTGAAGCTTGAGCCACCGCAGTTGCGGCGAACGCATGTTGAAACACGTTTGCTTGATCGACTACTGTTTAAACACTGTTCGGGGTCGACTGGGGGTCGAGCGGCTGACATCCGACGAGGCGCACAGGATTCACGTACAAGTACAAACCATCATCATCATCATAATCATCATCATCATCATCATCATCATCATCATCATCATCATCATCATCATCATCATCATCATCATCATCATCATCATCATCATGATCATCATCATCATCATGATCATCATCATCATCATCATCATCATCATCATCATCATCATCATCATCATCATCATCATCATCATCATCATCATCATCATCGTCATCATCATTATCATCATCATCCGCCGACCCCTTGTGTGACTCCAGGCGCGTGAGATTCTCAAGAAAAACAATTAGCCCCCCAGGGGCCCCATACCAGGAATTGAACCCTCCCCCAGGCTGGCACGACCCACCCCCGAACTCACCCGAGGGGTCAGGTCCACCCCGGTCTCCTTCTGGAGCGCCAAGACTGCCCCTGAGGCCTTCCAAAAAACCTTCGCCAAGATTGCGTCCAAACGGCCGAGGGTGCCTCCACGATGCCCTAAGAGGCCTCCAAAAACCTCCCCGAGAGGGCCCCCCAAAACCGAAAATCGTCCCAGCCCTTCGGGAAACGGAATATTTGAGCAGATTCGCCACTAGGGCTCCCGCCCCAAAGACAGCTCCAAGACAGCCCTAAAGAGCCCCAGAACGGCCTGAGAAACCCCCAAAACGCCCAGACGAGCCCCAGGACAGCCCCCCGAGGAGGGCCCAGAGGCAGAGCCCGAACGGAAATGTCGACCCGTCGGCCCCGAGCCGCCCCCACGTCGCCCCCCCAAAAAACCCGAGAGGCGCCGAGGGCCCCAAGGAACCCCGCAAGAGCCCCCGAAGGGCCCCTCGAGAGCTCCCCGGGGCCCCCCAAGTCCCCCCAACATAGGGAGCCCACAAAGGACGTACACGCCCAGCTATGTACATGAACACGGCCCCTCGATTCGCGAGACCGGCCGCGTGATACGAACATTTTTGCAATGCGTGCTCTCGAAACCAGCGTGGATTCATGTACATGTACGTCCTTCTTTCGCTCCTGACAACACTGGCCACAGAAAGCCCCTCACACGAAACCCCATCGGCCGTCCGAACGGCCTCAGATCCACAACCCACTTCGCCATCCGTGAGCCCGCGCACGGCCTCCAGATCCTTACAACAAACGAAGAAGCAACAGCAACGACGATGCGACTAGAACGAAGCAAATGCGAAGAAGGTCCCCTAATTTGGAGGCACTGTCGTTTATATAATAGGGTCGGCGGATGTGGCGTAAGCCTGTTGAATCCACGTCCGGAAGTGACGTGCTGAGCGGCAGCGCTTTCTGCGGGGGCGATACTGCAACGTATCCAGTTTATCCCATAACTGTATGATTGTTACATTACTATGTCTCCCCCTTACCCACCCCCCAGGGGCTACGCCACATCCGTCGACCCAACCTGGCGACCCCCTTTTGGGGGCTCCAAAACCTACCACAACCTATGTAAAATCGATGGTTTCGGCTTCTTGGGCCTCTTGGGGGGCCGCGAGGGCGTCAGGACGGCTCAAGATGGCCTCTGTGCGGGCCAAGACGGCCCCAAAACGGCCCAAGATGGCCCCAATGGGGGCCCAACAAGGCCCCAAGAAGGCGCAAGACGGCCCCCAGAGGACTCCCAAGAGCGCCTCCAGAAACCCAAATATTTGATTTCCCCATGGCGTTTGTATGATTTCAGCGTTCCCGCCTATTTCGACTCTCAGAGGCCCACGACGGCCTTAGCAGCCTCCCACATTGCCCCACGACAACCCACATAGCCCCCGATAGGACCCCCAAGACGGCCCTTCAGGACCCCAGGGCGGCCCAAAGATCGGGCGTTGGCAGAACTGGGTTGAATGGAACCTGGGTTAATGATTTGTGCCGGGGGCGCCTTCCCGCCCCATTTCCTCGAACCAGAACTGCCGTCACCCGAAAAACACCAGTTGCGGCAAACCTGGTTTAGTGAATCTGGCCAATTCAAGGGCCCCGGGGCCCTACCGCTAACTGGGTCCCCTTACCTGGGGTCCTGGCTATACCCGAAAAGAAGCTCCCAAAACGTCCCAAGAGGCCCCCAAGACAGCCCAAAGGGGCCTCCCAGAAAGAGCCACCAGGCGGCCCCGACAAGCCCCCAAGACGGCCTCCGAACGGGCTCGACGGCGCCCCCCAAAAAGCCCCCCGGAGCCCTCCAAGAGCGGCCCCAGAGGTCTCCAACGGATTGGACTGGACTCGTCCAACAGGCCCCCCAAGAAGCCCCCCAGGAGTTCCCCAAGAGGGGCCGAAGAGGTCTCCAAAGGACTGGACTGGGCAGACTCCGAGCAGCTCAAAGGGGCCCTGCAGAAGCCCCAGAGGCGCCGTATGACTTCCAAGGTGCGTGCAATAGGCCCCCCAACCGACGCCGAAACGGTAGGACGGCGTGCACGGCGTGCGGAACCCACGTGGCGGCAGACGAGCTTGCAGAACCGTCCCACACCGACACACTGCGCCAATTCTACTCCTTCTTCCTGCGGCCGCTAAGGACAGGCCACTCCGGCGCGGACTGGAGCTTCCGGCAGGCGGGGCACACCAGACCTGCTTTGCCGCGGTTAGACGATGCCACTGCTTCCCGAGGACTCTCGGCCTCGGACTTGCCGCACGTCCACATCGAACTAGGGCGACACGCTGGGCACGTCCGGTCCTTCCTTTTCCAGACCTCCACCCAAACCCATAGAACATCAACGAGTTGGGCCTGTTGGCCCTCATGGGGGCCCAACAGAGCCTGAAGACGGTTCGAGATGTCCCCAAGACGGCCAAAGACGGCCCCAAAACGGCCCAAGATGGCCCCAAGAGGGCCTACAAAGACCCCTAAGACGCCCCAAGAGGGCCCCCAGAGGACCCCCAAGAGCACCTCCAGAAGCAAAAACCATTGAAGTTCCGATGGTTTTTTGAAGATTTCAGCGTTCCCGCCTATTTCGACTCTCAGAGGTCCAGGACGGCCGAAACAGCCTCCGAAGTGGCCCCCAGACGGCCCGAAAAGCCCTCAGGAGGGCCCCAAAAACGGCCCAAGAGGGCTCCCAGAAAGCCCAAAGAGCAAGAGGCCCCCAAGACGGCCCAAGAGTACCCCAAGACAGTCCCCGAAGGGACCACATAGCGCAAGAACGCCTCCAAGACGACCGCACCGGGTTCCGAGAGGCCCCCAAGAGGCCTCCCAGAGGCCCTCAAGAGACCTCCCGGACGCCCCCGCGAGGACCAAGAGGCCCTAAAGAGGCCCCAAAGAGGCCTCCAAGGGGCCCCCAAGAAATTCCCATAGGCCCGACTACGACTGGACCGTACGTGCTCTGGACGTGCACCCCGCGAAGCGAGAGGAATCATTATGGTTACTATCTTCAGTATGGTTGCCATCATCACCATCCTCAGCATCATCAGCATCATCACAATCGGCATCATCAGCATCATCATCATCATCATCACCACCATCATCATCATCATCAGCAGCAGCAGCAGCATCATCATCATCATCATCATCATCATCATCATCATCATCAGCAGCAGCAGCAGCAGCAGCAGCAGCAGCAGCATCACCACCCTCATCATCATTATCATCAACAACTTAATCCTCATCATCACCACCACCATCATCATCGCCATCGTCAACACCGTCATCACCACCATCAGAATCATAAACATCATCACTATCCTTCTCAACAACATCATCAACATCATGCAATTCGTGTCCCTGTTTTAGAGACAATTGTCTGCTCAGCACTGTCACGAGATGCGAAGGTAAGCCCTTCCACACTCCGGGTGGGAAAGCGAACCAACGAACGGGCAATCTACCATGCAAGCCCACATGTGAAACTGGTCTGCATCGTATTTCAGCGCGGCGGCGGCATTCATCGAAGCGCGGGCCTCCGCATCCCACGACCAGCTCTCTCCTGGAGTGTCGCGGGGGCGTTCCCCCAGCATCAGATTGGCACACTTGTTCAATGACCAGACTGCGCACGGGGCAACGGTTAAACTGAACAATCGCCGCAAACGTGTGCAAACGGGAACGGCACGAGGCATTATCCTTTCCCCATCGTTTTTCCTCATACCTAACTCCTGCCTACCGCACCCCCAAGCGTGTTGGTAAGGCGGGCCTGGCGTTCCGCTTGAAACTTCCCCATCACTTCAACAACTTCAAAGGATGAAAGGCGGCTCATGCACAAAGTGTTGTTCTCGCCCTTGCGCCACACACATTCGGCGCAACAGCTAGCAATTGCTTCCAAGGTACAAGGCGGGTCGTTTTCAAAATGTGGCTGTCGCCTGGGCGCCGCACACATTCTAAAAATTCAACCGTTTCCAGAAAATGCATGGGGTTGAGCTCCCAGGAATTGTGTGCTAGTATGATTAGAATTGTCAGGGCGTTCCAGTGACGATGGCCCGCGGAGTTGACGTCCTAGAAATGGTGTTCTGGCGCGTCTTAGGACAGACAGGACGCAACAGTCACGCTGATTCGCGCCGTTGAAATCCAAGGAGAAGTGGTGTTGGCATGGTCGAGGGAGGTTTCTCAGAGGGTTGTCTTTGCATGGGGCCACTCCCGCACCTGGCCCCCTTTGGCGGCGCGCGAGGGGGGTGGGGGGAGGGGGGAAGGCCTCTTGGAAGGAGGCTGCTTCGTTGAAGGCGCCGGTACCACATCTACAGACAAGGCCCGCGCCGCCTGAGAAGAAGGGATGCCTCCAAGAAGCCTTCACCCTGGGGGGCGGGCACCTCGGCAGAGCTCCCCGCCGCGCCCCGGGGAGGCCCGGCAGAGACAGCGTCGTGCTCTCCCGGCCCCAACGGCGCCGATCGCAGACCGCACCCTCTGCAGTCGCCGATGTGCTCAGCACCAGCTGGAGGCGGGAGGGCAAGCGGTGGCAAGTCCTGGTGCCCCTGGGCCTCCCTCGAATCGCGCCCGACGTGGAGGCCAGGCGGACACACACACACACACACACACACACCCAAACCGGGAGGGGGAGGAGGGGGAGGAAGGAGGACGAGAGTGTAAACCCAGGAGTCACCAACGGTGTTGGAAGGAACCCTCCCTCCAAGCTCCCTCTTCAGAGGCCCCTACAAGGCTTCGTTCGCACTGAGGGAGCTGCCCCGTTGGAAGACGGGCGTTTTGACGACCCGGAGGCATGCCGAAACATGACTCTCGGGACTCCAACGCCGCGGGTCAGCCTGACTGTTGCGTCCTGACGACCCTGAGTCATGACCACGGGCATCCGTGGAACCGTTGCAATGCTCAGAAAAAGGAATATGCGCGGCGCCACGGCGAGAGCCACACTTTGAAAAGGCACCGCCCCGAACCCGCGAAATGCTTGCAGTTCTTCCAAACGGATGAGCGCGGCGCTGCGGCGAGAGCCACGTTTTGAAAACGACCCGCCCTCAAAAATTGTGAAACCCTTACAATTGTTTCAAACGAATGTTCGCGGCGCTGAAACGCGAGCTAGATTTTGAAAACGACCCGCCCTCCATCTGTGAAGCTGCTGCCAAAGTTTACTCGTCAGGGTCATAAGTGGTGAGGAAGTCTCTGGCGAAACTCCTGGCCCGCCCTTTCGACCAGCCTCGGGGTGCAACAGGGAGAAACCATGTGTAAGGAAAAGGAACAGAGTGGAGAGAGGAGGAAGCGACGGGCGGACACAACGCGCCGTCGACCCCCAGTTCTTCGCTGCCCCTCTTTTCCACAGTCCTGCCAATGACAGTGCACCCAGACGATCGTCCAGCTCGTTTTCGTTCTCCTCCTCCGCCTCCGTCGCATGTGCCCTGCTTCGCTTCGTCGGCATCCACCCCCTCTTCCTCGTGCCCCCCTCCTTCTATTCAGCACCGTCCCCATGTTCCTCCTGCTTTTCCGCCTCGCCCTTGTCTGCTTCCTCATCCTCCTCCCCTCCTCATCATCCCTCCTCTTCCCTCATATATGAAGGGAAACTGGGACACACAAATAAATATACACAAATAAAATCATCCCCCATATTTTCCCATATTTTCTGGGTTTCTGTCTTCCCCCCACTTCCCATGTTCTCCCATACTTTCTGGGGAATCGACGATTAGTTGTGTCTGTGTGTTTCTTTTCCTCCTGATCATCCTCCTGCCCTCCTCAGCATCCCTCCTCTTCCCTCATGCACTCGGCCCTCCTGCCGCTCTTTCCCCCCATCCGTCTGCCCTCTCCTTCTCCGCGCCACCCACCCCCTCGTCCTCCTTCAGGCAGGAGAGCCCAGAATCGAATCGATAAGTCGGATCGGCGATCGAAATGAATCGGATCGGCGGAAATCGGCAGCCGAGTCGGGAAAAGTCGAATCGGCAGACATCGGCAGGCTAGTAGGCCTCCAATAAGAAATCGGAACCCATGTCGGAATCTCAAGTCGAATCGAATCGGAATCGGGAGCCATCGAAATCGAATCGAATCGAATCGGAGGAATCGAAACGAGCCCTGTCAGGAGCGGTGGGAAGCAAAGAGGGATGAGGGCGGCTGAAGGGTGAAATCGTGCAGAAGCTTGAAAAACCAAGTGCAAAGCGGCCCTGATCTTGCACGTCAAATCGTGCACGTCGAGATCGTGGCAGCAGACATCCTCCGGAAATCGAGACCGTGGAAATGGTAACCACTGCCGGCACGGAGGACCCCTGGCCAACAAAAAATGCCGTCGGAGGTCGGGGTTGGGGCGAGGACGAACTGACCCCAGCTGGGAAGCGAGCGTCGGCTTCGGCTGGTGTCGCGGGTGCTGGGAAAACCAAAAGTTACTCCAGATTTCGTAATAAAGGGAGGGGGGTCTCTTTTCGGGGGGGGTCCCTTCCAGGCTATCTTGGAGGGCCTGGGGGGGTCTGGGGACGATGTTTTGGAGGGTTCTCCCACGGGGGAGGTCTGAAATGGCTTGTCTTGGAGGGTCCAGACCCCCTCCCTTTTATTACGACATCTGGAGTACCAGTAACGTTTACTTCCCGGACCTCTCCCAGGGTGCGGTCTGGCCCAAATTTCGGGGCGAAAGCCCAGCGGTGGCGGCGAGGGCCTCCCGGGAGACCGACAAAAAAAAAAAAAAAACTGGCGAAGGGTAGCGGTATGGGTACTCCAGATTTCGTAATAAAAGGGAGGGGGTCTGGACCCTCCAAGACAAGCCATTTCAGACCTCCCCCGTGGGAGAACCCTCCAAAAAATAGTCCCCAGACCCCCCAAGGCCCTCCAAGATAGCTTGGAAGAGACCCCCCCGAAATGAGACCCCCCTCCCTTTGTTACGAAATCTGGAGTACCTTTCCCTTCTGCTGACGCTGGGAAGCGGGCGTCGGTTGCGGCTGCTGTCGCGGGTGCGGGCGAGGCAGAGCTGCGCGAGGGTCGCCCGCGAAAGCAGCCCAGTCGCAGCGCTGCGCGGGTTCGTCCTTGTGGATGACCCGCGGACGTCCCGTGGGTTGTCCTGTGGGCTGTAGCGCGAGCTGTCCCATGCTTGTCCCGTGACTGTCCCGAGGCTGGCCCTTTGTTTTTTGAATGGGTATCCCGTGGTCTCTTAGATCGACCCGCGGATGTGCCATGATTTGATGCGCGGATTGTACCGTGATTGTCCCGCGTGTGGTATGGATGGGCGCGCAGCGCCAGGATATCTTTTACTCTCTCACGCGGCGCAGCGAAGCGTAGCTTACGGGCCAAGGGCCCTGCATAATGAAATGGAACCGAGGGGGCAGCGGGAAATAAGGGTGAGAACAGGCAGAGCAAAGGCAGGAAGGAAACGGGGATCTCGGCCTCTGCGGGGCCTCTATCTGGCTGATATGTCCCTCTGCCCCTCTTGCAAACCCTCGGGGGTGAGCTTGAATCACGCTCATGCTTTCAAGACGGCCAAGATGGCCCAAGATGGCCTCCAAGTCCGCCTAAGATGGTCCAAGATGGCCTGCAAGGCGGCCATAGAGGGTCCAAGATGCCTCCAAGTTCGCCCAAGAAGCCACCAAGACAGACCCAAAGGCCTCCCAAAAGGGCTCCAAGACGGCCAAATAGGGCCCCAAGAGGTTTTCCAGGATGGCCCGAAAGAGTTTAAGATCACTGATGTCCCTTAGGTGTTTGTGTATATATGTGTGTGTTCGTACACATATCCATATATAATTCTTTCTATATCGGATCGGACCGGACCCCTCGGAGGCAGCAGTACGGATGTCTCGGACGCCGAGTGCCTCTAGGATCGGGCTACACCCGAAAATAAACCATACAGTCACACACTGACAGACAACGAAACGCAGGTCTTAGCGCCTGCTCGTTCCTACGAGTCTCATAATGGCATCCATCGTCCTTGAATCGACACCTGTGCTTTGTCTGGCAGCAGTGGGAGGAAAAGACGAGCCGCGGGAATTGTATGTATGAATAGTGCGATCTGGCGGTGGGACGGAAGTCCTGCGAGGCCCCTTAGGGGGAGGAGGAAGGGGAGGCTCGGAGGACGGAGGAGGGGGAACAGGGGCGCTGGGCAGGCTAGGCTCTGGGTCCTCAGAGCGGCTCTGCGTCCCAGCCTGGGCGAGGGCGCGGGCGTGTGCTAACAGCGAAGCTGTCCACCTCTCAGTACGGGTACTCGAAGGGGTAGCCCTCGTAGGTGATCGACGTGGGCTTCCCATGCCCCGAACCACTGCTGAGGGCGCACTCGTCGGCGCGATATGTGGGTAGTCCGTGCCCTGAGTGACTGCAGTAGCGGTGGGTGCACTCTTCGATGCTTGAGGTGGGACTCTCATGCCCTGAACTGCTGGCGTATAAATCGGCGTACTCTGTGATGCAGGAGGTGGGCGCCCCATACCCTGAACAACTGTAGTAGACGAACTCTGTGAAGCAGTGGGTGGGCACTCCAGGCCCTGAACAACAGATGGCGTAGGCGCACTTTGTGATGCAGACGGTGGGCACCCCTTGCCCTGAACTGCTGGCGTCAAAGGAGGCGCATTCGTAGGTGCGTGTGGTGGGCTGTCCATGCCCTGGACTGTTGGCGTAGTAGTTGGCGCATACCCAGACGCAGGCGAGAGGCTCTCCCTGCCTGTCGTCACCGTATTCTTCGGAATACGAGTGTCCCATAGCGCACAACTATGTCTAGCCCAATTGAAGGCGTTGGAATCTATCCCATGGTCACGTCCTCTAACTGCGTCAGCTCCGTGTGAAGGACCCTCTCCATGTGCACCATCGGACCCTGCCCTGGCTTGTAGATCGCTCCCGTCTGGATGAGTGATTCGTGGATCACGCTGAGGTCGACGTCGCTCTTGGGGTTGAGGCTGATCTGAAGCTTGCACTGCGCGGCGTCGTGCAGGCCGCTGGCCTTCGCGAGCGGGGCGAGCTCGACGATCTGCTTGATGTCTATGGTCTTCAGCTTCTCGCCCAGCGCTGTCAGGTTCTGTTGGTTGAGGCCGCCGACAGACGCGCCTTCCTGATGGAGACCTTCGAGCAGACCTGCGAAGGCTGCGGTGCTGATCGTGCCGATCTTCGCCATCTCCGCATCGATCTGCATTGCCGTCGTCGTACTTCGTATCTCTTCGGCTCTTTTTACCCATGCGCGAACTCGAGCTCTGATCGCCACGACGCTTTTCGTGCCTGGTGAGACGAGGTACGTCTTGATCAGTATGGCGTCGGTCTGGCGCTGCCTCATCGCAACGTTGAGTAGTAGCTTCATGCCATTTGGGAAACATGCGCTGAATATCCTTCAGTTCCATCTCCTCCAGTTCGAGTGACTGCAGGTCCACCATCTTGGACTTCGACCCGTTCTGTTGGTTTCCACGGCCGGTGGGCTGGCGTCGTCGGGACTTGCGAGCAGGCTGTGTCGCATCTGCCGCGGCTGCGCCTGCGTGCTCTCCAGCGTTGGGCAGTGAGGCGGAGGATCGTTCACCTCGAAGTTGTAAACAGAGCGGTGTTTCTGGCATCTCCCACAACGATAAGCAGCAGCAAGATGATTGATCGCAGTCTGTCGGCTCGCGAAGGTCGATCGGCAGTTAGGGCATTGACTCGTAATCGTGAATCTCGTATGCTCGCATATTCGTCCGTGCTCGCCTCCCTCCCCACTCATCGTTTGGTGCGCTCGGACCGCTTGTTTTGTTTCGGCCGTGAACAGGCATAACGCTCCATCCTCGCATAGTAGGCCGCACGTATGGGGGCTACTCCAGGCGACTGTTGCATCTGGAGCACTGCGGGGTGGTGGGACGGGCTGTGCAATCCACCACTTTCGTACACGTGCAGCCGTTAGCTTGATAAACACGTCTCGACTAGGTGTCGGTCGAAAAATGTCGAGCAGATCGTCGCCAATGACGTCTAGGCATGCTCGTCCGTCTGCAAATACGTTCAGCAACTTCACGTCGTCACAGAACTGCTTGCGCCAAGGGTTGGTCATATGTGTGAGGCCGTTCCCTTCAGGGGGGCCACGAGCGCTGTATGTAGAGGCTGTGTGTACAGGGGCCCATGGGAAGTCCAGTGCCGTCGTGGACTCGCATAGTAGTTTGCCAAAAACACAGGCTAGCAGTTGAGCGTGATGGTCAGGTTCTCGTGCACCGCGTTGCCATCGCTTGATGCGCGCGATCTGTATGTCCAGAGAGGGCGGTACCATCTTCATTTTTTTTCCAGACCGCATAAGATGATATATTGCGAACAACTTCGGTGGTACCAGATGTGGCGTCGTCGTCGGCGGACTGCCTGATATATGCAGTACCTTGAAGTAGGGCACGGGCGTAACGAGCTACACAGGCGTCTATCTGATCGAATTGTGTCTTTGCCAGTACCCGTGCTTCAAGTCCAGAGGTAGCGGCCGATAATACCTGACTTCTGAAAACCATTTTACGACGTCTCAAATATCGGCAATACTTCCAGAACCGTCCCATACTGCGCCAACCGCGAGCCGTAGCGATACACCGTTCCTTGACCTCGGCGTGGTTGTGACCGTTAGCCTGCATGATGGAGCCTAAGAACAGGGTCGAGGAATGAACTTCGCCGTCAACTGGCATCTTGCGATAATGCAGGGCGCGCGCGTATCTGTGAGCGCCTGCGCCAGCAAACGTCGGTAGAAGAGCTTCTTTTTCGCTGCATTCTGCTCCAGTCAGATGGAGCGCAGCTTGTCATTCAGGATCTGGTCGGATTGTTGAACTTTGTAGGCCGCCATCTGCGCATCGTGACACATGTGGGTCTTGGTGAGGTCGTCGGCGTACTTGCGGACGCTGAGGTCGACGTTGGCGCCACTAAACTCGCACCCCGCAATCATCGATGTGCTGGCATCGGTAGTAAGTGCATCATTCCATTCAGTGGCGGGCTGCATGAAGGCCACGCGAAACTCGATCGCAGCATCGGCACCTCCCATGAAGCAGCCGACGGTGTTCTGGTATGCCTGAGTGTCAATCCCGTCGCTAATCACACATGCTGCACGACGATGCCTGCCTTTCATGATCGCACAGTCTCCAGGGAGATATATCTTGTCCACGGCGTCGTCGAGGTGGGAATGGTTCACCGAGGCGAAGGCGTTCGTCATGTCGTGCTTCGTGGTGATGTGGCTTCGTTGCTGCTTGGTGAGGCGCCACTGCAATGCTAAGCCGACTGCGATCGCTGCTGAGCGTGATCGTGCACGCGCGTAGCCGTGCTCAGCATCGCGCAATGGTGTGGACGTAAGGGACTGTCTTGAAGCAACCCATGTCTTTCCAAACGTGCATAATCCGTGTAGTAACCGAGTGCCGCGAGTGCGTGGTTTATTGTTCATTTTGCTAACTTGATAGGTCTGAGAAAGGTTCCACCAAGCATTGGGCCGTCGATGTTGACGAACCGCAGCAAGTCGTGTAAGAATCGCATCGCCGAGGAGGGGGCCAGGGAAGACCATCGTGTGGTCGTACCCATGGCTGCCGTCTTTTTTGCGGCCATCACTTCTATCGGCTAGCAAAAGAGACCAGATTTCTGCAGGTAGCGACCATTCGGGAGCAGCTCGTCGTCGTTTGCAATGCATCCGTAGCTGGCGTTGGATCGCGTCGAAGTCGTACTGGGCGTGTCTCCACTGATGTGCTGAAGGGTAGAAACGCTCGTCGTTTGACGCAGCGGTGTCGATGAAATGCTCGATATCAATCGGTGTCGCCTCCATTCCTCCTTCCGCGCCAGGAAGTGCCATATCTTCAGTCCATGTTTGGACCGAGGGGCGAGCGTCGGGTAGATCGAAGTAGCAGCGTTTACCAGGGCCCTTTCCATTGCCTGCAAGGCGTCGACAAGCTCGCCAGACCTCTGCCTCCAGTCCAGTCTCATCAGCTTGCTGTAGTTCGCGAAAGTGCTGTTCGTCTCGTAGGTCACGTAGTCGGCGTCGAAGTTGTTTGCAGGCAGCGCTGCAGCGGTGCAGAGCGAGCGCGTCCTCGAGGTCGTTTGTTAAGTGATGTCGAGCCTGTGTGCGTGCATGTAGTGCTTGACGTCGTTGCTCTGCTAGCTGCTGGTACTCTAGCTCGATCGTGGACTTCTTTGCTTCAAAATACTCCAGAGCTCGTGTGCGTATCTTAGATATCAATAATTGCCATCCCGACTCCATCGTGTGTCGTTCAGCCCAGTCTGCCACATCACGGTAGCCGTTCTCATTGAGGTAGTTAGACAGGTCAGACTCAATGTCGTCGCGTAGCTGTTTCGCCCATTGAGAGAATCGTCCATCTTTACAGGCCAAGAATATACGTGTGTAGTCCCACTGCGGAGTTGTCTGAGGTTTGTCGTATGTTAGGGTGCAGTCCACATCTATGTATAGCATCATGTGATCCAGTAGTCGTTGAGACGGGAAGAAATGCTCGGAGTCGTTTGGTCTGGCGGTAAGCGATGTTATGGCGACGCACTCGCGGTAGATAGCGTATCGGCATCACCAGGTAATCGATGTAGCTCGAGTGTCCACGTAGGCCGTGATAAGTAGGGCCGCACGGGTAGTGCGTGTTCGTCGCGAACAGGGCGTAGTCTTTCAAAAACGTAAGGAAGGCTTCGCCCGCATAGTGCTGCTGACCGTATGCATGGTCACCTATGGTGACATCGTCGTCTTCTGTCGAGTTGGTGTGCGCGAGGCTATCATTCAGGTCGGTGCCGATGAATACGCAAGTACGATTCGGCAAATTCGAGACGATGTCGTGGAGATAGCTGAGCATTTTGTCGATGATGACTTCGTTCTTTGAGGCAGTAGCGATGCGCTGCGATCTCGGAGGGGAGTATACTGTGATGAAGATGAAGTCGAACAGTGCGCTCTTCACGCGCGTAACGCCTACACGGCCGCGGAGAGCGGGTGGGGGCTGCCAGATCTTGACGATGTGTGTCTTCCGAAACCATCGTCTGCTCAGCCAAATCTCGGTGCCACACGATTTGTTGCCTGTCGTGTTCTTATTACTGCGGTGGCATCCAAACTTCAGCATGAGAAATTCCGCTGTCGAGTGCGTCTCGTAGGAGGACATGGTCTTGGTCTGCGTTCCAGAGAGGAGGACAGCATCTATCTATATATATATATATATATATATATCAGCACGAAGAGACGCCGCTCAGCTCAAAAAGGGTGATCGGAGCAGGAGATAATAATAAGTGAAGGGTCTGTGGAGGAAAAAAAGGGGCAATAGAGAGAAGCGAGGAAGAGGACTGGGACGAGGAGAGGGAGGCAGGCATTGAAACATTTGCGCACTGATGCGCAGCTGCCCACCGAGCCTGACTTATGCAGCTCCACCGCCTGTGGGGGGCGGAGCTGCTCGTGCGTATCCGCACCAGGCCAGTGAGCGCAAACATGCGGATCAGCACGAGGAAGCGCCACCCCGCTCAAAAAGGGGGGTGGTCGGCGCAGGATGAACGGGCCCGTTTCTGTCTTCCCCCCCACTTCGCATAGTTTCTTATATTTTCGGGGGGATCGACGGTTAATTGTGTCTGTGTTTTTTCTCCTTCTGACAGGAGTGGGGCAGGAAAAAGCGGGGGCAGACCTGCCCGTGCGCCCCCGCACCAGGCCAGGGAGGGAGGCTGTCCCGCCCAAGAGGAGGAACGCACCCTACGCCAGGCTTGCCCAGCGAGGAGGATGGTTACCAGCCTCGAACGTATCCCTATCCCTAAGATTGACACGCCAAAAGGCGATGACAATCGTAGGGATTCGCCCTCAAAACATAAGGGAATCCCTAATATTGGCATCGTGATGAGGAGGTGCCCAGCATAGGGATAGGGATATGTTCCAGGCTGGTAAGATGGGGCGAGCGAGCGAGCGCGCCAGAGTCCGCCGACGGGCCGGGGCCCGCAAGGCCAGCGCGAGCGGGCCGGAGCCCTCGGGGATGGTCGTCGAAGTCGGCGTGCGGAGGCTGTGGAGGGGGGCGCGTGCGGAGAGGAGGGGCTCGTGAGATCCGGCGAGGGCGTCCACGGATTTGGGTCGCAGGTGGATGCAGTCGAGGCGTTGACCTAAGGAACCCTAAATAAGGAACGAGGCCCCTTTTCTCCAGAAGTTAAACTTCGATTTCCCATCGAAAACTTAAAGAAAACCCCAGGCAAACTGTGAAACACTTAAGGAACGCGGAGCCCCTCCCCAACGCAAAGGGTTCCTTCTTCAGGGCCCCGACTGTAGCTGGTCGGGTGGGGATTGTCGGAAGGAGGAGACAGAGCTCAAACGGAGCAGGAGGGAGAGGCAGAGGAGGGGGCGCAACGCGGGGCACGGAGACCGCTCGGACAGTCTCGCATGGTAGCATCCTCACGGGCACTCCTGCTAGCCCTGTTGTGGCTAGAGGCTTTTGGGCACACTGGGGGTGCATCACGTGGCGGCGAGCGCGGGGAGGAAGCGAGCAGGGGCGGGCCTCTTCAGACGGCTCTGCAGGCCTCGGGCCCTCCCCGAAGCACCAGACATTGCCTCAGAAGGCCCGAGGCCCTCTGAGAAGCCGCCCGCCGCCTTCGGAGAGTTTCTGTTCCCTCTCGCCTTTTCCCCTCGCTCGCCGCCAGCATCAATTCAGCCACAAGCGAGCTCATGCGGCCAGCGTGGCCTGGCGGAGCCCGAGCCCCGCCATCACGCGGACACTGTGCGCCCACACGGTGCAGTCGCCTGATCGCGGGAAGGCAGATAGGCTGCAGTCAACGGGGGGGGGAGCGAGAAGGAGAAGGCCCTGCAGCACGGCGGCGGGGCGTCTCAGAACCCCCCCTCTGGCCTTCCGAAAATCTGCCTGCGTCTTCGGAGCAGGCTCAGGATGAAGGGGCCCAAGGACACACGAATACATACAAACAAATGAAATGATTCCCCATATTTCCCCATATTTTCTGGGTTTTCGTCTTCCCCCCACTTCCCATATGTTCCTATATTTTCTGGGGGATCGACGATTAATTGTGTCTGTGTGTGTGTGTTTTTCCCCTCCTGACTAGAACAACTCTCATAAGGCCGGGGGATTTCAGGACCGCCTGGGAAGGCCCGCCCCTCCGCGCCCCTTTCGAATTCCCCCCCAGGCTCGCCACCGAATTAAGCCTCCTCCTCCTCCTCCTCCTCAGGGGAGGGGAACACAAAGCAGGAGGAGGGAGAGCGCGCTGTTTTTGAGCACGCACCAACGCCTGTGACGCAGCCACGACACTGGGCGTGCGCGCGAAGCTGTGCATGTTACATTCAGGAGGGAAAAAACACACAGGCACAATTAATCGTCGATTCCCAGAAAATCTGGGAAAATATAGGAAGTGGGGGGAAGACAGAAACCCAGAAAATATAGGAAAATGTGGGGAATCTGTTTATTTGTGTGTATTTACTTGTGTCTTCGAAGGCGCTCGGGAGGGAGCTCGCGTCTGCTCTGGGAGGCCTGGCTGGCCCCTCAGTCAGCTCGGCCGCCAACCTCGGCGCCGATGATTGCGTAGGCCGGCCTCGTCGTGTCAAAGGGAGGGGCTCTAAACAAAAGAAAAGGGAGCAAAAAGCTGAGCGGTTTGTTGTTCGTCTGGCCCGTCTGAGGCCGACCGTGGGGGCTCGAATGGCCAAAAGTGTTTTTGCTTCGGGAGCTCTGGCTCCGGAGCGTTTCGGGTCCGAGATCCATGGTGTAAGTGACTTCGAGCTTTTACGCCTGCGTCGACAGGCGGCCTCTGTTCTGCAACCCTCTGCTCGAGGACGCTCGCTGACGGCGCTCCTTCTTGCACACGGCGAGCCATGTTGGCGGGCGTCAGTGGCGCCATTGGTCAGGTGGTCCAAGGAGATTTGGATATCCCATCATCGTATTTATTATCACGCCCTGTCACTTCCCGAGCTTCGTGAGGCGTGGGTTGCGGGCTTCTCGGGAGAGTCGCCTCTGTGGCAATCGGTCTCGGGACCGATCACGGCCCTCCGAAAACCTTGCGAGCGGATCTCCTGGACCATGCCCTCGTTCGCTGTTTTTCGCACCGACAAAACAGAGGAGCTCAAGTTCAAGTTGACTGAGTTTTCGCCCAAGTTGGTCCCCTCGGTGCTTCGCATGGCGGTTGTAAGGGGTCTTGAGTGGGACACGGGTGCCCGGCTGAACATGGCGGGCCGTGCTTCACTGTCAATGCCCTGATGCGGTGGAGCCAAGGAATTCCATCGTGCCCCATTAAGACCCAGGAGTGGGCCAGCAACGTTGACGACAACTCAGCAGTGTTTGGCACATTCTCCCATCCTGGTGATGCTGTTCCTGCCCCGCTTGATATAGAGGAGGCATCCGGGTGGAGTGGACGCAGGATGAGATAGGGCATCGGAACGCCGTCTTCCCTGGAGACCTTCTCGTGGACGCATCCTGTTCCAGATGCATCGTGAAAGAACCCAACCGAGCGGGCTGGGCCTTCAGTGGTCGACAGGGAGACTGGGCAGGAGCGTGTTCGGGTCCGTGGGCCTGTCTGGGGACCCTGCCCCAAGGCCCCTCAGGCCGCCGAGTGTCTTGCCATGCCTGTTGCTGTCCAGTGGAGCACGGGTCCGTGTGAAGCGTTCTCGGACTGTTTGAGCTGTGTTACCTTTTTCTCGATGCCCTGGTCAAAACGGATTTCGGCTAAGGTGATGTTTTCAAGAGTCGCCCAGTTCACCTGGGAACACCTGCATAAGATCAAGGTGTCCAAGGTGAAAGCCCACCTTGCAGTCGAGGAGGCTGCGGATGAATGGGATCGATACGTGAGACAGGGCAACTCCTGGGCCGACACTTCTGCCAAAGCTGCGGCTGCCTTGCATCCTGCCCCGTCCGATGAGCTTAGCGAGGGTCTTGACAAGTCCGTCGCCGTGGCCCGTGCTGTTGGGCGTCTGGGTGCCAAGTTGATGTCATTATGGCCCAAATTGTCCATGGACAAGAATGTAGAGTTAGTTAAGGCACCTGCTAAAGAGCAGGCCCCAGCACCGCCGCTGCACGAGTGGCACTGGGTCGGTAACTACTGGCAATGTGCGACCTGTCTTCGAGGGAAGCGAGGTAGTCCGAGCATGGAGCCGCCGGGAGGAGCTTGCTCCCTGTCGTTGCATGTCCAACTATCGGTGTTGCGTAAATTGGGACACCGGTGTGTTTTAATTGATTGTTCAGATGGGAGTTTGTTTGTATTTGCCACAACTGCGGTTATCATACCTCAGGGGGTCGCCTTGATCGCGCTTGGGGAGGAAATGCGAGCCCCACAGAGTGGTCGCGCATAGCAACCCGTGGGCCCGTCTGCAGAGAGGTCTTCATCCTTCGTACAAGAAGCCTGGAGTTACCGTAGATGTGAACACGTTTTGCAAAGTAGAACCTCATCCCGCGTGTTGTCCAGCTCGCCTGCAGGTATGTGGTCTATTCCTCACGGCACCTGCTCGAGGCACACGAGGGATCGTCATCTGCTCGAGACACACGTGGCTGAAGGAGGGTCGACCTCAAAACATCCCCTCTAGCGTAGCTTATCCCCCCCCCCAACGTCGCTGCCCCCCATCAGCCCATCCCCCCCTAACGTGGCCTGTCCCCACCTCACGCGGCCCTGGGCGCGCCCGACTCCGCACACGACCCCTGGGGACTCGGCGCACGCGCCCGCCTGCGCCCGCGGACGGGCACGAAGGAGGGAGCGGGAGGGAAGGGAGGGAGGGCCAGCAGGGGAAGGCAGTGACGGGGGAGGGGCGAGACGAGGGATCTATAGGGGGTGGGCCCATGCACGTGCGGCAGGCGAATCGTCCTTCCCTCCAGTGCCGACACCAGGGTCCCGGCAGAGCCTGCTGCCCCGACGACTGCCTGCTCCTTGCCGACAGGATGCTGCGCATGTACTTTCGCTCCGCGGCGCACATGATGCCCATCGTGGCCAAGTAAGTGTCACTGACCAGGGCCAGCGGACCCGGATTGGCCTGCGACGCAAATCAGACGACCAGGGCTCGTCGGGAGGTGGCAGTCCTCTTTCTCCTCATCCTCCTGATCACCCGTCGTCATCACCTTCATCGGCATCCTCGTCGTGGTCGTCAACGTCATTGCTATCGTCGTCGTCACCACTGGTCGTCATTATCATCAACATCAGCAGCAGCAACATGATCGTCGTCACTATCACGATCAAGATCATAATCACCATCATCTCATCATCATCAGCAGCAGCATCACATGCTCATCAGCATCATCATCAGAATCATCATCACATGCTCAGAATCATCAGTATCATCACCACACTGGCACAGCATCAGCATTATCAGCATCGTCATCATCATCGTCATCATCACTATCATCATCGTCATCATCATCATGATCAGCATCATCATAATGCCCATCATCATTTCCAACATCATCATCACCATTCGCATCATCTTCAGTACCAGTATCATCATCACATGTTCATATTCATAACTACACCAGAACTCCTCATGACCATCCGCATCATCACAATCATCATCCTCAACAGCATCATCATCATTACCGTAGTCATCGTCGTCGCCCTCGTCATGTTCGTCACCATCATCGTCGCCGTCGTCACCATCATCGTCGTGGTCGGCATCATCGTCGTCGTCACCATCATTGTCGTCGTCGTCACCATCGCCATCAACGTCGAGACCAGCATCGTCATCGTCGTCGTCACCGTCATCGTCGTCACCATCATCGTCGTCACAAGCATCGTGGTGATCACCATCATCGTTGTCATCGTCGTCGATCATGGTCGTCGCCACCATCATCTTCGTCGCCGTCGTCTCCATCATCGTCGTCGTCGACACCAACATCGTCGTAGTCGTCTCCATCATCGTCATCGTCACCAGCTTCGTCGTCGTCATCACCAACATCGTCGTCGTCACCAGCATCGTCGTAGTCAGCATCATCGTCGTCGTCGCCATCAACTTCATCGTCCCTATCATCATCGTCGTCGCCATCATCGTCGTCGTCACCATCATCACCGTTGTCGTCACCATAACCGTCGCCGTCGTCACCATCATCGCCATCAGCATCGTCGCCATCATCGTCGTCACCATCACCATCATCGTCGTCATCGCCATCATCATGGTCGTCACCGTCATCGTCGTTACAAGCATTGTCGTAATCGCCATCATCGTCATCGTCGACGTTGCAATCATCTTCGCCGAGACCATCATCGTCGTCGCCGCCTCTGTCGTCGTCATCGCCACCATCATAATCGTCGTGGTCACCATTCCCGTCGTCGTCGTCACTATCATCGTCGTCATCGTCCCAGCATCGTCGAAGTCAGCATCATTGTGGTCGTCGCCAATCTCTTCGTCGTCTCCATCTTAGGACGTCGGCACAGTCATCGTCGCCGTCGGCATCGTCGCCTGCGTCATCACCATCGTCGCCGTCATCATCATCGTCGTCGTCGGGACCATCGTCGCCACTGTCACTACCATCGTCGTCACCATCGCCGTCACCGCGGTCACCATCGTCGCCACCACCATCATCGTCGTCGTCTCCATCATCTCCAGCGTCACCACCCTCGGCGTCTTCGTCGTCACCAACGTCGACACCATCGTCGTCATCATCATCATCGTCGTCGTCGGGACCATCGTCGCCACCGTCACTACCATCGTCGTCACCATCGCCGTCACCGTGGTCACCGTCGTCACCACCACCATTATCGTCGTCGTCACCAGCATCTCCAGCGTCACCACCCTCGGCATCTTCGTCGTCACCATCGTCGTCACCATCGTCGTCACCATCATCGTCGTCACCATCATCTCCATCGTCGCCAACATCGTCGTCGCCGTCGTCATCGTCGTCGTTGGCATCGTCGTCGTCACTATCATCAACGTCGCCGTCATCGCCATCATCGCCGTCGTCGACACCATCATCGTCGTCGTCACCATCATCGTCGTCATCACCACCATCGCCGTCGTCATCATCATCGCCGTCGTCGACAACATCAGCGAAGTCGTCACCATCACCATCGTCGACGTCGTCACCATCATGCTCGTCACCATCACCGGCGTCGTCGACACCACTCATCGCAACGGTCATCATCATCGTCGTTTTCACCATCATCGTCGACGTCACTCGTCGTCGTCATCACCAGCAGCTCACCAGCATTGTCGTCGTCACCATCATCGTGGTAACGATTATCGTCGCCGTCGCCATCATCGCCGTCATCGACGACATTATCGTCGTCGACGCCATCATCAACATCGTCATTACCACCAGCGGCGTCGTCATCGTCGCCGAAGTACATCACCAATATCGTCGTTGACACCATCATCGCCGTCGACGTCGTCGTCGCCGTCAACACCATCATCTTCATGGACACTCTCATTGCTGTCATCGTCACTATCACCGTCGTCGTCGTCACAATTATGGTCGTCATCACCATGAACATCACCAACATCGTCGTCGCCACCATCATGACAGTCGCCGTCGTGGTCGTCATCAACATCATGGACGGCGTCAACAGTGTCGTCATCATCATCACCATCATCGTCGTCAGCAGCATCATCGTCGCCGACGTTGTCATCATCATCGTCGACGCCAATACCATCGTAGTCGTCACCGTCATCGTCACCATCATCATGGTCGTCTCCATCATCGTCGTCAACACCATCATCACTGGCGTGACCATCATCGTCGCCGTCACCATTCTCGTCGTCGTCACCAGCATCGCCGCCGTCATCACCACCTTCGTCGTCGTCGTCCTCATCATCCTCGTCATCATCATCATCATCATCATCATCATCATCATCATCATCAACATCATCATCGCCGTCGACTTGACATGTCCGTAGCCATTTTGGCTCTAGACACCATATCCCTCGGGGTCAGAGTGGAGACTTCTGATCCGAGGACAGCACCCACCAATGCGCAGCGCCATGGGAGCGTTCCCCCCTGGAGAGAAGAATGCACAACCCTGGCAGAATCTTGGGGCTGCGCGATTCCGTCCACCCGAGTCTGGAAACGGGTTCCAGGGTCACGATGGCGGGCGCCGGCGCAGGTGCGATTCTGGGCGGGCCAGAGCGTCCGCATTGGGGTTGCCCACGATGTAGGTCAGCAAAAAATTGGGCGAGACAGATACAGTGCAGATGCGCACCAAGGGCGCCGCAAAGTATTGTTAGCAAAGCCCGTCAGGAGGAATAAAAGGCCAAAGCCGCAGCAGCTTCGCAGGAGAAGCCTCCTCCCCCCCTGCCCGCAGCGGAGGCCAAGGCGGCAAGCTCAACTCGTCACAGCTGGCGCCAGGGGAGAAGCCGCAGTTCGAGGAGTTGGTCGCGCAGCGACGAGCAAGGCGCCTGCGCAACACCACCCCCTCTGTGCGATCCCAGGCAGCCTAGCCCACCCCCAGAGGAGCGACGCGCCGTCATCTTCACGCCTCACGCCGCCCCCCGCTCTCCAAAACGGGCCGCGACGCGAGAAGCGCAAGCTCCAGCTCAAGTCCGAGAGGGAGAGGGCAGAGCGCTCCGCTGCAGAAGCAGCCGGCCTCTGCAGCTGCCCGTGGAGCCATGGGGGTCGACGGCGGCAGCGGGGAGAAGGACAGCGGCGACAGCGGGGAGTGAGGGTCAGGAGGAGGAGGAAGAGGAGGAGGAGGAGAAGGAGGGGGAGGAGGAGGAGGAGGAGGAGGAGGAGGAGGAGGAGGAGGAGGAGGAGAAACAGGAAAAGGAGGAGGAGGAGGAGGAGGAGGAGAAGGAGGAGAAGGCCACCGAGCGCGCTGCCATCAAGGCGAAGATCAGCCACTAGGAGCAGCTCGTCAAAAGCATCGGGTCGTCCGAGGATACGGAGAAGGAGCAGCTACGGCTTGTGAAGAAGCAGCTGGAGACGCTTCGAGCACAGCTGCGTGAGTTGAGGCCGCCTTCGACGGCACACGAGATCGCCACGCAGAAGCTCGAGCGCTGCCGTACCCAGCTCGATCGCTATCGTGGAAAGGCGGCCGATCGTCGTGAGAAGCTCAAGATGCGCTCTCCGCCGACAACTCCGGAGAGATCCAGCGCTCGAGAGCGGGGGCGGCGAGGGCGCGGCCGCGGCGCCCCTCCTCGCCAATGAAGAGCCCGTCGTCGTCGAAGATGGCCGCTGACGCCGCCTGTAGAGGCCTCCACCGGCGCGCGAGCGCCCCACTCTTCGAGGAGCTGGCAGCGGCGGCCCGCCGGTACGATAGATGCCAGCTCGCCGAAGTTGAGCTGGTCGCATGTCAACTAGGGCTCCCAACTTCGCGCTTCGCGCTCCGCGAAGCGCGAAGCGCGAATAACTTCGCGCTCTCGCGCCGCCCCCCCAAAGGGAGAAAAGGAGGACGAGGAGGAGGGGGAGGAGAAACGAGGACCGCGAAGCGCGAAGCGCGGATAACTTCGCGCCCTCGGGGGAGCCCTTGGGTCGCATGTCAAGGTGCACTCGAAGAGGCGGCTGGCCAAGCGCCCCGTGCTCGCCCGCGCCCCAGCCACTCGGGCCGAGGCCGAAGAGCTGGACGCCGCCGGAGATGGCAGCGGGCCCGGGGTCAGCTCCTGGCGGGCGATCTCTCGTGCCAGCCACTCCGCCGCGCGAGGCCCACTGACCGGCCAATCGGCGAAGACCGTCGTCGTGGTCAACGAGGCCGCCTCCTTGTGCGAGCGGCGCCTCTGCGTCGCCGTCTCCTGCCTCACGGGAAGCTCCCGCAGCTCGCCGCTGGAGTCGCCCTGGCCGGCGTCGCCCCGCGGCGTCGGCATCTGCTCGCCAGCTCTGAACAACGCGCAGCTCACGCGAACTCGCCCGACAGCACGATGCCGCGGCCCCCGCGGCAGCAGCCAGCATCCAGGACAGCCGACGGCACCCGTTCGTCGAAGCGGGCGGCCCCGCGCGTCTCCGAGAACCGCCACTCGTCCTCGCCGAGAGCACCGTCGTCGCCAGACGCCAGAGCAGGCGGGGGGCCAGGCGGCGGCGGCGGCAGCACGGGCTGGCCCCGCAGGCCCAGGTCGCGCCGCTCCGCGGCAGCAAGCTCATCGCCCCTGGCCTGCAGGCGGCAGGCCTTCCAGAGGGCCCAGCGGCACCAAGCTCTCGATGCCCTCCTCGAGGCCCTCGAAGTACATGACGCGGTCGGGGGTCGCGACGACCCACGAGCTGCCCTGCACGCGCGCGCAAAACAAGCACTCATGCCACAAGAGCTCTTGCGGGTCCACGTCGTAGGAGACGAGCTCCCGCTGGCCCTGACGATGGCGGCTTGCCATGGTGGACACCCACCGCCAAGGAGCTCTCGAGGTCTGAGGCGCCCACGCGGCGCAGCCAGAGCCAGCATGTCGCGGCCGCTGCGGCGAAACCCAGCACGAAGGCCAGCACCGCCGCGAGCACCGCGACCAGCCTGGGGTGGCCCGCGCGCTCAGGCACCGGGCAGGGGGCCGGGACCGTCAGGCTGGCGGGCCCACAGCGACGCAGCTGCCCCTCCAGCAGCCGGAGGAGCTCGCGGTCGACCGGGAAGCCCTCGCCGAGGTCCACCTGGCAGGTACAGCGCTGGCCGCACCAGGAGGCCCCCAGGTGCGCCAGCCCACCCGTGGCGCCCGCGGCAGCTCTCGCCCACTTCATCGAGGGGCGAGCCTACCGGCTCCAGCGGCTGAATGTGATCCCAGATTTGCGGATCAACAAAACTCAGGCCAACCCGATCCACGATCTCCAATACTTCTGAAAATCTCGTCGTCTCGAGTTTCCGACGCGACGGCCCAAGAGGCCCCGTAGACCGCCCCGAAATTGCCCAGGAGGCCCCAAGGAGGGCCACGGGATGGGCCAAGAGGGTTCGAAAATGGCTCAGGGAGGGGCCCAAAACTGCCGGAGATCGGCCCGGGAGGGCCTCAAGAGAGGCCAAGAGGGAGAACACGAACCGAACATCCCACTCTTCCTACCAAATAAGAGGCCCCCCAAAAGGCCCCAAGAAGCCTCCAAGCGGCCCAAAATAGGCAGCTCCACGAGGCTCCCAAGAGGGCCGACAAAAAAAAAAACAAAACAGCCCCCAAGACGTTTCAAAATTGCTTCCAGGATGCTCCACAAGGCCACCGGACAGCTCCCAAGACGCCCACAGTCTCCAGGTAGTGCCCAAGAGACCCACGACGCCTCCCCAAACGTGGACTCCCTGCCTCTTCTGGGGACCAGCGGAATGGCGTAACCTCTTGAACAAGGTGTAAGACAAAACCAGGACGAGCACGGATTCGGGCGAGGTTAAACCGAGAATATCTGGGATCCGGCGGCTCTGGATAATGTCTCGGGCGCCGCCGCCGTGGTCTTCTCGAGCGTTCTGGAACGCTCTGGAACGGATGTATCCTCGTCCGAACCCCGTCAGAAAGGCGGTCTTCCCCACACCCTTCCTCCCACTTCGTTTGCCATCCCAGTGATGCTCGGTTTGGGGACCTCCCTGGAGCCACCATTTTCGGCCCAATATTTTGGGCGAAGGGGGGGGGGAAGGACAGTGAACGCCCGATGCACCAGCCGATCGATGCCTCGAGGGTCGCCCTGCTGGGAGCCGAGCGTACAGTCGGGGCCTTGACCTAAGGAACCCAAAATAAGGAACGAGGCCCCTTTTTTCCATAAGTTAAACTTCGATTTCCGATCGAAAAGGAAAACCTGAGGCAAGCTGCGACACACTTCAGGAACGCGGAGCCCCTCCCCAACGAAAAGGGTTCCTTCTTCAGGGCCCCGACTGTACGCAAATTCACGCAACCTGCCAAGCCCGACACAGAAACCCTGGACTGCGGAAGCGACGCAAATTCGTGTAGCACGGAATCGGTTCACAAGAGCGCCGATGTGCAAGAATAGCCACAAGAGGAGGAGAGAGGCCAGGAGGAGGAGCAGGAGGAGGGGGACGAACACCCGGGCTGGCAAGTATTAGGCTGCATACCCGACTGACCCCAGTCTGGCAAAAATGAAGCAGCCGCATTGATGGGGAGGGGGGGGGGAAAAAGGGAAGTAAAAATACAAAGCGCGCTGGAATTGCAATGCGCCCGCCCTCGGGCGGGAAGGACGCAGCACGCTGCAGACAGTCAGGGTGAACGGACTTCCGAATCAAGACCGCATGCGGCGGGCAAACAGGGACAATTCGGGCTCGCGGGCGACTCCCTGGTCAGGGAACGGTCGGCGAAACCGGGGGGCCCACCACCAGCCACCTCCGCCCGCACCGGCGCGAACGCAAATCGTCGCACGGAGGGCGAGCTCCGCACCACGAGCGGGGAGGAGAGCAGAAGGGGAGGAGAGGAGGCAGGGCGAAGAGCAACGCGTGCAACAGCCGCACATCAGCCCACTGGTGGACAAGAGCTGGAGCCGCAGCATCCGGGGGGGAGCGAGGACGAGACAGGCGGAGGCGGAGAGCCGGCCCACCCCGATGGGGCTAGCCAGCGCTCCGCCTCTGGGAGGAAACAGCGGGAGGAAAGAAACGAGAGGGGAAGGATGCGCCAGGAGGTGCGGTGCAAATTTGAACCCCCTTCCCGCTCCTATACTCAGGCGTGCGGCGCGCGCTGGACTAACAAACCTTAAGGTGCCAAAGTCGCCATGCAGGCAGCCCCCAAATTCGCATAAAATCGGCCGCCAGAGAGGTGGCAATGCGAAGGAGGAATGGGGAGGAGGAGGAGGAGGAGGAGGAGGAGGAGGAGGAGGAGGAGGAGAAGGAGGAGGAGGAGGAGGAGGAGGAGCCGGAGGAGGAGGAGGAGGGGGAGGAGGACGAGGAATAAGAAAACAAGAGGCGGTCGCGTCTTGGCCGCGCGGCCGACAAACGTGCGCAACAAGAATAAACGCACGAATTTTCGCCCCACGAAACGAAGCGAAAAAACAAAAACGTCCGGCAATCGCCGCACTGACGCAACGTTGCGTCGCTCGGCCATCCCAAACAAAATGAAACGAAACGCGCACGAGGGAGGAGGAAGAAGAGCAGGGCAGAAGACACAAGCGGAAAACAAAGGAGGGGAAAGAAACCGCTCTCGACGAGCACGCGGGCGGCAACGCGGGCCTCCGGCCGGCCTGAATAAACTGCTGCTGTGCGCCGCTGGAACGGGCGCGCGAATGCCCGCGTGAATGACTCCGCCCATGAAGCTGCGGGTGATGACTCTCGCCTTCCCATTCGTCATCGTTGTCATCGTTACGATGCACCCGCCTCCGAACTGGGCGGCTTGTGGATCGGTCATGTATTACGAACGTGAAGTGAAAGCCTTCATTATGTCCGAATTCAAAGTGGCTGCGCTCGGAAAGGTCACCAGCATCGCGCGGGCGACCCCACAATAAATCGTCGGCGCATGGCTCTCCGTATAAATGATTACCAATAACCTGCGGCTGGGGCATCACTTGTAGTTCCTCCTCTGTTGCCGGTATCGTAGCATCAGGGTCCGCAGGTGTCCCCGCCATCTCGCGGTCCGAATCGGCGGGCACCTGGAAGTCCCCAGCGAACTCAATCTGTGCAGGCTGCCCCGCGCCAACCTGTCCACCAGGTTGATCTCGTCGTGGCCAACGTAAATCCCCTCGAAAAGCTCATCGGCACACCTCTCGAGGGACACGCTAGCTCTCAGATACCTGGCGGCCATGAAGTGGAGAGCGACAGTAGAGGTGTTTTCGGGTTCGGCTAACAGCGTCTCCCAATCGACATACTGAATGTCCGAATCGGCTTGAGCCAAATGTATCAACGGACCTCTGCCTCTCCCATCTCCTTGGGGGCACTCACGACGAACATGTTGCGTGCTATGGCAGATATCACACTCCATGGTCTTATTGGCATGCTTCGGTCTGCCCCGACGTCCCTTACCCTTTTCCTGAAGTGCGCATACGGCCACTGCCTGTCCCCAGGAACATATTTGCGCACTGTGGTCCAATAAGGGATGCCGGGAATGCCAACATACCTCTGCCGTGTCGTCACCGTCGTTTGCATGTGCCCGTACCTCGACCCTTACCCTTTGACCTAAACGCCCGTCGGATCAAAACGTCATATACATTGCGAACTGGTTTCTTCATAGTGCGTTTCCAACGGTTTTGTGCTTCTGGTTTCCTAGGAGTAACCACTGCGCCTGTTGCTCTTCAGGAACATGCACAAGCATGTC
This sequence comes from Prorocentrum cordatum, assembly GCA_963575745.1. NCBI lineage: Eukaryota > Dinophyceae > Prorocentrales > Prorocentraceae > Prorocentrum > Prorocentrum cordatum. Next base: position 400,722 of record CAUYUJ010017115.1, on the reverse strand, counting down.
GGAGTAATCCAGGGAACCAGTTCCCTCATCTGATGAGGTGTCGGTGTCGGTACCAGAGTCAAACTCAGACTCGGCGGGTTGCCCCGCAGAGACTACAATGTAGTGGCTTGGGCAGGGGCCGACGTTGCCGACGGTCCCTGGTAGCGAGCCCAAGAGTACTGCGACCCCGTAGGCTGGCCACCTTGTCGGCTGAATAACATGTTGGCCTCAGTTGGTTGTGGATGGTCGTTCCAGACGTTGTTCGCAAGCTGCACTGCATTAGCGTCGGTATGGAAGGTTTCGGTACGATGACCGTGACTAAATAGACCACCGATGTTGCCAGGGGTTCGCTCGGCAATGTGAACATAAGACCTCAAACGGTTGCTGTGTCCATGGCATTTGGTGGCTTCATGGTTGTGAGACTTGCTGTGCGCGCGACGTACCAATACCCGGAGCTCTGAACAGGTGCCTGTCAGGATCTGGAAGTTGGGGATATTGAAGCCTGCGGTCTCGGCCTAAAAGCGTGCTAGCTCAAATCGTGCCAACGTTTGGTCGATCCGCTCTCTCGCATGGACGCGAAAGACGATGAGAGCCGTTCCTGAATTAAGTTGGCGCTCCACCTCTAGATGTTCGAACTTAGTGCTGAGGAGGACAAGTGTAGGTGACGCCGTCAGCGTGGCGACCACCGATACTCACGCCAAAGTTAACGATTCCAGAAGATACTCTCATGGCTATGGTCCTTGCGAACCCTCCCAGACCACGCCGCAATGTTGCGGCCTGTTTGGGCGGGGCCACGGTGCCTGTGGTCACGTCGATCCAGGCGTGTAACTTTCGAACGAATTCGAGGAAAGGTACGTTACCGGCAGGGTCACAGCGGGGCCCGGTAGTACGCGTGTCGTCTCCGCCCCGCTGCACGTGCCCAACAGCGCACCCGATAGCTACCCATAGGAGGCCAAATATGGCATTGTCAATCCAATGGCCCCTTAGGACGTGGTCGGATGTTTATGACTGTGGGTTGTGATGTGTTGTCGTCAACCTGCGTGGGGGGGGGGGGCGGCAGAGTGTCGCATCGCACTTCAGGAGCGTAGTAGCGCAAGGAAGTATAATTCATGTAAGAAGCCTCCGCGAGAAGGAAGGTAGCGCTGCAAGTGTATTGTCGTATGTGCGTCGATCTGTACATTCTTCCGCGCAAACCCACTGCACCCTGATGTTCCACCATGTCAATAGTCCACCAGATAGTGCCGTGGATGGTGAGGAGTAGAGTTACTGCTTACCACAATAGGCCAGCTCCGCTACCAAGTTTGACCAGGGCTAGGAGGCCCAACTAGAAGTTTCGTCTAAGACGAAGCCCATATCCAACTCTGTTGTACCGTAGTAACGATAGTCCCAGAAGTAGGAGATCGCCGCGGGAACGACGGGCCATGTCAAGCGAATACGTTTTCAGTCTCAATTGCAAGTCGTGTGCCTCGCGATGAGGCGCAATCATATGTTGGCGGCCGGCCGCTTGAGCACAAACAGCCGCGGACTAACGCTTGCTATCTCTCGCCTTTGCCCCAGCCTCCTCTAGAGTCCCTAAACGAACATCGCAAGGAAGAGCCAGCATCGCATCGGCAAATCGGGTCGGATCAGAGCATGCGTTGGCTCGGGCGTCCATCGGCACGGAGCCGAGACCGAACTCGGCCACGCCAGAATGCCCAACAGCGCCGTGCAAGCGTCGGGACGCATCGGATCGTGGGAAAGGCTGACTGGATTCGGGTCGGGCTGGCCGAAAGCAACATCGTGGGCGGAGGAGGAGGAGGAGAAGTTAGGAGGAGGAGGAGTAGGAGTTAGGAGGAGGAGGCGGAGGAGAAGGAGCACGAGGGAACATCGAACGGGATCGGCGGTGGGATCAAAATGGACCCCGCAGCCTGATCGAGCAGCACTGCCCGCCTCCTCAACGCTCAACCAACGGCCCGTCCGCGCACGCACTCGCCCAGGCCATTATAACACACATGCACACAGTATGGGTTCATTGCGATCAAAGTGAATGCCTAGAGTCTTCTCTGAAATGAGCGCAACTATGACGACACGAAGCATATGCGTGATGGGTTCTGGGACAGCTCGGTCTGGTCTGCTGCTGCAGAGCTCTGAGACAGGATTTTACCAAACTCGAGTCTGTTTGACCGACGGGCTTGCCGAGCAAGACGAACGATGACCTGTAAAGCACCTCAGCGTGTGCACACCGCTTCTGCAAGCAACGAAAGTCGAAGAGGGAGAAGGAAGCAAGAGACGACGGAGAAAGAGATTTCCCAAGGTGAGATCCTCGGTGTCCGGCTGGCCCTTCGCAGTGCCAAAATTCTCAGCCAATTTCTTGCACTGCAATCTGGTGGCCTTGCTCGGCCGTGCCCTGATGGGAAAGCTACAAAACTGAGATCAGGCCCGATCTCGGGAGGCACCCTGGGAAGCTGGGTCTTGGCAGCAATCGTTACTCCTGCCTCACAGCCCCAGATTTTCAAGGGGCCCAGGGACACACGAATAAATACACACAAATAACAGGCTCCCCTATATTTTTCCATATTTTTAGGGTTTTTGTCTTCCCCCCCACTTCCCATACTTTCCAATATTTTCCTGGGAGTCGACGATTAATTGTGTCTGTGTGTTTCTTTTCCTCCTGAGATTTGCTAGACGGGGACCAGTTGGCGACATTGGCGCCAGGTCTGGCTCTGCTGGGAGGACTGCGCGATACGCCAATCCACTCGGAGGTCTCTCTGAATGGAGATACGTATAAGCTCAATCGGATCAACGCGCGGCGCCGCCAAGAATTCTTAGATTCGGCACCAGGAACTCTTGACACCCTGCAGGCTACGAAAACGCCCCAAGTGCCACGGCTGGACTGGCTACCGCGGAACTCGCTGTGTCTCCATAGAATGAAGATCCTCTGAACAATGTGCTGATTCCCCGCCCGCCCACCTCTGCTTCCGCTCGTGCGGCTCGTGGCAGAACTTGCAGCTGACGCCCCTCGCACAGCCCGAGCTGGCGTTGTGGTAGATACAGGGTTTGCAGTTGCCAGTGGCGTGCGTCGCGGCACCCCGCGACGATTCCAGCTTCGCGAGCTCCTCCTGCCCGCTGTCCTCCAAGGGGCCGAATGTATGCGCCTACCGACACGACCAGTCTCTGGCTGGGACGGTTCCTACGGGTCACATGTGGAAATGAGAGCCAATTGCTACTCTACTTTCCAGTGTGGGGTTCGCCATTGCATTCGTTGGGTCGAGCTGCAACAATCAGCACGACGAAGACACTTGTTGGCCGTTTTCGGCCTCTGGGGGCCCTGGCCTGAGCCAGGGGCCGGCAAAAAAACTGCTCGGGATGCAAAACATGTCCCCAGGGAGGAGTCCAAACCTCGGAGGAGCCACGCTGCGACGAATACACGACGCCGGACGCCTGGGGGCACATGTTGGCGGCGCGCACGAGGGTGTAGGGAAGGGGGGAAGGCTTCTTAGGAGTGGGCTGCTTCTGAGAAGGCGCGGGCCTTACATCTACAGACAGGGCCCGCGCCTCCAAAGAAGCAGCCTCGTTCTAAGAAGCCTTCCCCCTTTCTTGGGCCGCCCCCTTTCTTGGGCAGGCCGCTGCGCGATCGAAGCGCTCGCGGCGTCAAGCCTTCCCCCCTCCCCCTACCTCCAGACATGCCATGTCCTGATGTGTACAATACGCGGCCCCAAACAATCCCGACCCTGTCTCCAAGGCCGGTCTGTCATCCTGAAGCGTCTCCTCTTGATTCCGAGGCCGGGCGAGGGCACTGCAGGGGCCGAACGTGGGCAACAACCGCTCGTCCTGATCTCTGCTGCGACGCGAGCACGCCGGGGGCCCCCCTGCTGCGCGCGGCGGGTCCCAAGGGAGGGGAGAGGGGGGGCGGGGCGCCGGGAGGGCCCGGCCCTCCAGTCCGGCGTTGCTAGAAGTGCCCCTGGCCCAAGGTGCCCCCAGCTTTGTGCTCCACTCTGGAGCCCCATGGGGCCTCTCGGGCCTCGGGAGGGGTGCTTTATAGGGAGGCCGTCTGGGCCACCCCGAGAACGGTGCCGCTGGTATACTTTCGACAAGGCCCTGGTGGTAGTGTCCTGGTGATGTCCTGCCAGCGTCCTGGCAGAATGTCGGGATGCCGCCGGGGTCGATGCCTCCTCCTCCTCCTCCTCCTCCTCCTCCTCCAGCTCCTGGCATGACCCTTGCAGGCCTGCTGGTGGTGGCATGGCAAACTCTGCGGAGGCCCAGGCGGGATCACGGCGAGATCATGGCAGGCTCTCGACTGGGCGCGTCCTGGTGAAATCCGGGCAGAGCCCACGCAGGAGGAGGGCCCTCGCAGGAGGGGAATGCTCCCACCCCGAACGAGATCACAGGTTGGAGTGCCCAGGAGTAGAAAGACTCGTCCTTCTTGCCGCGGCCCTCCAAGCCGCTGCCCGCAGTGCGGTCGTTGACCTGCCAACCTGCGTGCTTGTCCTCTCGGGGGCGGGGCTCACCAGACCAAGAGAGCGCGTGCACCAATCCCAGACCCAGGATGGTCCCGACCAAGTTTGGTGCAGCTCGCTTCTCGGCCTCGCCCTCACTCCTCCCTCCCTCCGGCTTTCTCCTCCTACACGTTATCCTCATCGTCCTTATCTTCCTCATCGCCCCCGAGGGGCCTATAGGCCCCTCGGTGGGGCTGGAACCGGCTGCGGGCAGCAGATTTGTACCCCCCCCCTTTCCCGATCCCCCCCCCTTTCGTCCGGCCAGAGAGGAGGAGGAAGAGGAGGAGGAGGAGGAGGAGGAGGAGGAAGAGGAGGACATGCCCGACTGACGGTGGAGGCGCGAGCTGTTGGCGCCCGCGGCACGCGCCGGGTGCGGACGCGGCTCCGCGCCCCCAGCGGTCGGCGGGCGCCCGGCGTGGCCGGGAACGGGCCCGCTGCTGGCGGCCAACCTGGCAGGCGCCCCGCTCGGAGGCCACAAGTGACTACCTACCAGACCACCCCAACCCAACCCGAAGACCCAAATTTCGGGTTGAAGGGGTATGAGTTCCATACGTGTTTTTTCGATGTTCCCCGACCCCCCCCCACTGGAAATGGAGGGCAAATGGAGGCCTTCGGGTTGGGTGGGGGTGGTTTGGTAGCTGGTGAACAAGATGGTGAGGGGTGCGCCGTGACGTGAAGGTGGGCCGGCGCGTCGGGGGTGCGGCGCCAGAGGCGCCGCTTGGGTGGCCAGGCGCAGGTCCGGGAGGGAGATCATCCCCTGACGGGAGCACGCTCCACCCGGCTATGGGGGCACCCACATAGCACACATCGAGAGACTTTGACGTCGTACAGCGGAGCCTTCGATCTGCTGGGGTGCCGCGCCGGAGGCGCCGCCTGGATGGCCCGAGTCGACTTACACCCTGCGAAATGCTTGAGACATCATGGGTTAAGAAATTCATAGTCTCAGAACTTGAATAAAAACCCAACATTTCTATTAAAATCTTAGGATTTACACTGAACCATTAAGAATCATCGAGACCCTGGCCGAAAACTTAAGTTTTCTTAAGCATCGCCTAAGGTGTAAGTCCACTCGGACCTCCGACCGTCTAACTAGCCTGTGCTTCTGCCCTGTTCTGTGGGGCCTCCCGGCCTCGCCCGGGCGGCGGCCGGCAGGGCAGGGCGCCCCGACATGCCCCGCGCGCGCCGCATGCACCCAGCTAGCAGCGCGCGCCGGGGTTTCCCCGGCGGGGGCCGGTCTGGGGCCCGCGAGCTCGGCCCCGCGAGCTCGCAGGGTGGCTGATTGAACCTGCACGCGGCGCGTATCGCTTGCGTGAGATTCACCAGCCGACGCTGTATTGCGTCTCAATGAGCGGCATTTTGTCCCGGGCATGTGCATGCGCCACTGCGTGTGTTGTCCGCTGGAGTCTGCGGCAATCTCGCGCCAATTTACATCGTACCGCGCCCCGGACGTTGTGCCCGCTCCATGTCCCTCGCCTTGGAGCCGCGAACCAAAAAAAGTATCGCTTGCGCCACTGGCACTCCAGTTGCACGCGACGTCCTGTAAGAAGTCGTGCACTCACTGGCGCGTGCAGCGCCCAAAAAGCACGCAATCGTGTGCAACGCGGGGCGGGTGGTTCACGACATGGTAGTGGAGTCGGGGGCATTCGCAGGCGGTCGGCCGTGGCACAGGCGGTGCGAACTGGCGAGGTCTGCGTGAGAAGCGCGGCGAGGGCGCGGAGCTGGCGCGCAGTAGCAGCGGCCCCGGCCACGCGCGCTGGTGTTTGATGATGGTGGCGGCCCCAGGAAGGAAGAGAGCTCCCACTCGTGGGAGACCAAAAGATACCGATAACTCTACTCCCCGGACCTCTCCCGGGGTGCTGACAGGAATTGAATTTCGAGGCGCATCCAGCGTTGGCGACGAGGGCCTGATAGGAGTCCCAGAACGGCAACGAAAAGAGGAAGGGGTGGCGGTATCGGCGCCTTTCCTCCTCTGACACTCAGGGGGGCCAGCCCCAGGAGAAGAAGAAGAAGAAGAAGAAGAAGAAGAAGAAAACTCGGACGGACCGAGCCCGCGGCGGTACCCGAAGGCCCCCGCACCTGCCGCTCCGCGCTCGCTCGCCGCCACGCCCCGCCACCGCCCCCCGCCCCCCGCCCACCCTCGGGGAGAACCAAAGAGCAGGACAGCAAAGGGCAGGGCAAAGAATCCGCCCACGCAGCTGGTTTTCCTGGCGCCCCCTGGCGCTGGGAGGCGCCCGCGTATCGAGGAACGGGCCCGGTGGCGGGGCCGAAACCAACTGCATGCAACAAATTTCCCCCCCCCCTTCCCTATCCAACCCTTTCGTCCGGCCAGAGTGAGGCGGGCCCCCGAGACGGCTCAAGTAGGCTCCAGGCAATGCGGTAATGTGTCAAAAAACATCCTGTGGCTCATGGCGCGTGGCCCCTCTCACGGGCCAACGGTGCCGAACGCAACACATTCTGCCCGCATTCAGCACGAATGATTGAACGAACTAGTGCGTACATGTTTGAGACTGCCGTCCGTGCGGCCCGACACACCCCCGCTCCACCGCTGTTGCGTACCTTGGCGGCCCGCGCAGAGTGCAGGGGGACCGCGAAGGGGGCGGGCCGTCTGAGAAGGCGCGGGAGCTTCTGCGAGGGCGGGGGGCTTCGTGAGCATAGGGGATCACACAACGGCGTAAACATAAACTTTTGACGGTCCGCGCAGAATTCCTCGGATCTGCGCTGAACGCCCCTCCCTGGCGCGCGGAGCGCGCCATGGGCGGCACCAGAAACGCCGCCAGGGGGGCCCAGCGCAGATCCGAGGAATCCGAGGACCGTCAAGCATTAGCTATGTTTATGTCACTGTTTCTTCTTCGAAACAGACCCTCTGGCCATCGCTCGGACGCCCACTTCCCGTGCACCTGTCGGTCTCGTGCGTATGATGTTACTCGCAGGGTGATCCAAGATGCTCCCACATAGTCTAATTGGAGCAATCAAGAGACGGATCTTACGCGAGATGACATAGCGATCTTACGCGGTGGCTTACGCGGCCCTTCAGCGCGGCACGCTACTCTGGAAGCAAGGGCGCTTACGCGTGACACCCTACGCGAGCAGCTTACGCGCCAGTCTCGGTAAAGAGATGTTGTTGTTTGCGTCGCTCTGATATTCTGACGCTGGCCTAGCCGAGGAAAACGCACACGTCCGAGCGATGCCAAGCCCCCCGCCTTCTTTCAAGGCCAACTCTGGCGGCGCGCACAGGGGGGGGCTAGGGAAAGGGGGGAAGGCTTCTTACAAGGAGGCTGTTCCTTAGAAGGCGCCAGCCCTACATCTACAGAGAGAAGGCCCGCGCCCTCTGAGAAGCAGGGGTGCCTCTGAGAAGCCCCCCCCCTCCCCCTACTAGAGGCCTCTTAGATGGGGCCCGAGTATATGGGGTCGGAGTATCGCGCCACATCGCAAGTACATCGGCGAACCATCGCCGATGCATCGGCGACGTCGGCGAGGCATCGGCGGGGCATCGCGGATGCATCGGCGATGCGGCGCGGTCCTCTGGCCCCATCTGCGCCGACCCCACCTGGGAGGCCCGGAGACAAGGCCCGCGCCTTCTCAGAAGCAGGGGTGCTTCCAAGAAGCCTTCTCCCTCCCCCTACACCCCTCTACGCGTGGCTGACCTCCTCCCCCTCCTCCTCCTCCTGAGAAGCAGGGGTGCCTCTGAGAAGCCCCCCCCCTCCCCCTACTAGAGGCCTCTTAGATGGGGCCCGAGTATATGGGGTCGGAGTATCGCGCCACATCGCAAGTACATCGGCGAACCATCGCCGATGCATCGGCGACGTCGGCGAGGCATCGGCGGGGCATCGCGGATGCATCGGCGATGCGGCGCGGTCCTCTGGCCCCATCTGCGCCGACCCCACCTGGGAGGCCCGGAGACAAGGCCCGCGCCTTCTCAGAAGCAGGGGTGCTTCCAAGAAGCCTTCTCCCTCCCCCTACACCCCTCTACGCGTGGCTGACCTCCTAAAATACTACATACAACACAAATAACTACATACGAATAATAATAAAATATAAACCTTAATGATAATAAATTACTAGTAATAATAAGAATAACAAATCAAAAAATAGAACATATTAATAATAATAAATACACACATAACAAAAAATAATACGATAATTTTATAAGCACTCCTCAGGCAAGCCCTACTCCTCACATAAATACGAATCAATACTAACTTCATACCATTATGATAATAATCACCACTGCAACCTGACCTCACCTCTCTCCTCCCTCCTCCTCATCCCTCCTACCTCCTTACCTCCTCCTCCTCCTCATCCTACTCCTCCTCCTCTCATCCTCCCATCCTCTCCCCCTCCCTCATCGTCCCCCGACGTGTGACCCCCCCCTGCAGCGAGGCCGACAACGGCCGCGCTGCGCGCCGCCGACGCCCACCGCCCGGGCGCCCAAGTGCACGCACTGACGCGGCGGGGCGGGGCGGGGCGCAGATCGGGCGCTCGGGGAGGCGTCGGCCCCTATCCCGGACGGTTCCACAACCCCACCACGCACACAAACCCTCTCCACACACCCACCCACACACAACCCTACACCCACCCCCACCCCCCACACCGCACCCACACACACCAACCCACCACCACCAACCACCAACCACACCTCACCACACACCCACACCGGGCACCCACCCCACACGACCAACCCCACCCACTAGCCACCCCACCCACACCACGTCCCACCCTCCCCCCCCACCGGGAGGACGAGGAGCCACCGCCCGCCAGAAGTCCCCATCGCCCCCTCCTGTCGGCGGCGAGGGAGGGGGAAGTGAGAAGGGAGCGAGGAGAAGGTACCCATACCGCTACCCTTCTCTCCTCGTTTTCGCCTTTTTGGGGCCTCCTGGGAGGCCCTCGTCGCAGCCGCTGGACTCGCCTAGAAAAGCCGGTCAGAACGCGCCCCGGGAGAGGTCTGGGGTGTATCAGCATTGGTACCTTCTGGTTCCCCAGAGAGGGGTCGAGCCCTCTCAAAGGCTCGGAAGTCCCCCGGCCTTCTGAGAGGTCTTCTGAGCCCTCCCCAGGGGCACAGAAGCCTTCTCAGAAGGTCGGGGGCCTTCTGAGAAGCCACGCCGCCTTCTGGGAAGGCTTCATGCTCGCCGCCGATCCTGGAACGCACAAGGACATACTTGTGGTACTATGTGCCGTCCTTGGAGGCGTGCGTCCGACCCGAGCAGATGTACCAGAAGCATCTCTTTAGATACGGTGTCTCGAGCGGTGCGGCCAGACAGCGCCCGCCACGGAGCACATGCTGTAAGAGTTCTCGGCGCGCGCGTCGCCCCTGCGGGGGCCAGCCACACATCGTATTGGTATGCTTGGGGTGCGCCGACCTCCTCCTGCGCCGCCTCGGGTTCCTCATCCCGCGCCGCCAGGTCGGCAAGCAGGCCCGCCGCAACCATCAGTACGTCCTTCCCAGAGCCTGTCCCCAAGAGGTCCTCGTCGTCTGGCTTCGCAACTCTGGTCTGTGGCGGACGTTCGGGGCGATCCAGATAATCCTGGAATGCTCTCGGCGAGGCGCCACTGCTGGAGAGCATGCGGGGGCTTGCTTAAAAATCCCGAGAACCAACAAACATGCCCGACAAAAAACACAAACCTCGATCCCCCCATGCTCCTTTGGACGATGGCCTGCTAGAGGCCTCCTAGATGGGGTCCGAGTAGATGGTGTCGGAGGATCGCGCCGCATCGCCGAGGTTGGCGACGCATCGGCGACGTCGGCGTGGAGAAAGCTGGTCTCCGCATCGAGGCGCATCGCCGATGCATTGGAGATGCGGCGCAATCCTCCGACCACATCTACTCCGACCCCATCTGGGAGGCCTAGACCTGCTCCACCAAGTTTCGTTTCTGCCATGGCCTCCGCGGAATTCGGATCCGCCGTACTTTGGTTGATTTACCGACTTAGATCTGTCCAAAATGCACCCCAAACGGTGCGAAGAAGAGGGGCGCAAACTTCCGCCTCAGAAAGGTACGGCAGATATGTCCGAAAGACCATGGCGGAAACAGAGACGGCAAAGAAGGGCGGACATCGACATCAATGGAGCTCGAAAAGTAGGGCGGAAAGTTCTGCCCTGCTGACGATTCGCCGAAGGCAGGGTCCGCCCTGGACCCCTTCCCAGCGGTCGTTGCAGGTCTGCGGTTGCCGAGGTCCACGGGAACTATTGCTGGACGCCCAATGCTCCGGCCTGGCCGCCTGACCAGAGGCGACCCCGGTCGGGGACGCTGGCGGGCAAGTTGTGCAGGGCAGGGCCGTGTGTGTAGATGTGTGGGAAGTCGTTGTATTGTGTTGATACTGCGAGGCCTCCAGGCGTGAATGCCCTGGGGAGACACCTGGACCCATAGCTGGGTCGTGTCTCACAATGCATCCTGTTCTGCCGTGCCTAATCACTCGTCGTCCTGCTCCTCCTCCTCCTTCTCCTCCTCCTCTTCCTCCCACCTCTTTCTCCATCGACCTCCTCCTCGTCCTCCTCATCCTCCTGCTCGTTCTCCTCCTCTTCCACATCACCATCACCATCATCATCATCATCATCATCATCATCATCATCATCATCATCATCATCATCATCATCATCAACAACATCATCATCATCAGCATCATCATCAGCAGCAGCACCATCGGCAGCAGCAGCATCAACATCCTCATCACCATCATCATCCGCATCATCAGCCGCAGATACCTCATCATCATCATCAGCAGCATGATAATCAGCATCATAATCAACATCAGCATCAGCATCAGCATCATCAGCATCAGCATCAGCATCATGAGCACCATCATCATCATCAGCAGCAGCATCACCATCACCATCAGCAGCAGCATCATCATCAACACCAGCATCAGCATCTTCGTCATCACCGCCACCATCGTCATCAGCATCATCACCATCATCGTCATCAGCATCATCATCACCAGCATCATCATCATCTTCATCATCAGCATCATCATCACCATCGCCAGCACCATCACCATCATCATCACCATCCATCAACAGCAACCACATCAGCAGCAGCAGCAACACCATCACCACCACCATCATCATACTCCTCTTCGTCATTCTCCACCTTTGCTTCCTCGTCCTCCTCCTCCTGCTCCTGCATCTGCTCCTCCTCCTCCTCCTTCCCCTCCGCCCCCTCCTCCTCCTCCTCCTCCTCCTCATCATCCTCCTCCTCCTCCTCCTTCATCCTTCTCCTCCGCCTCCCCACCCCCTTCCCCCTACCCCTCCCCCTCCCCTCCTCACCATCCCCTCCTTCTCCCCTACCCCACCCCATCCTTCCTTCCCTCCCCCCTCCCCCTCCCACTCCCCCTTATTCGTTTTATTATGTGAAGTATTATTAGTATGGTTCGTCTTATATTTCATAGTATGTTTCTCCGGGTTAGTCGTGTTCTTCTTCGTGTCCGCTGTCTTCGTCTTACTATCATTAGCATTATGATTCGCCATATGTTTGTAATTATGATGATTCCCCTTGTTATTATATATGGTTCATATTGTTCTTCAGGGTGTCCTCCTGATTATTCTTAGTATTAGTAGTCCTTCGGATCTTCATATTATGAGTATTCCTCCGTCTCCTTCTCTCCCTCCTAATGACCATCATCAGCCGAAGCAGCATCAGCATCATCATCAACAGCCGCACCATCATCATCATCATCAGCATCATCACCATCATCAGCATCAGCATCACTCAATCAACATCATCGTCAGCATCGTCATCGTTATCAGCGTCATCAGCCTCAGCATCAGCATCAGCACCAGCATCATCATCACCATCATCACCAGCATCGCCATCAGCATCAGCATCGGCAGCATCAGCATCAGCATCATCAGTGTCAGCATCAGCACCAGCAGCAGCAGCATCAACATTATCAGCATCAGCATCATCATCATCATCCGCAGCATTTCCATCATCCGCATCATCACCACCATCATCATGGTCATCGTCATCATCATCATCATCACCATCATCATGATCAGCATCATCATCAGCATCATCATCTGCATCGACAGCATCAGCATCGACACCGTCATCAGCGGCATCAGCACCAGCATCAGCATCAGCATCAGCATCTTCATCATCGCCATCATCATCATCATCATCATCATCATCATCATCATGATCATCATCATCAACATCATCTTCATCAGCAGCAGCAGCATCATCGGCAGCACCATCATCAGCATCATCAACAGAATCAGCATCAGCACCAGGACCAGCATAAGCATCAGCATCCTCATCATCGTCATCATCGCCATCATCATCAACAGCAGCATCATATCAATCATATTCATCGTCATTATCAGGCTCAATCATCAGCATCATCAGCATCATCATTAACATCAGCATCAGCACCAGCAACAGCATCATCATCATCATCATCATCATCATCATCATCATCATCATCATCATCATCATCATCATCACCATCATCATCATCATCATCATCAGCCGCAGCATCATCCTCAGCATCAGCATCAGCAGCAGCATCAGCATCAGCATCATCAGTATCAGCAGCATCATCGTCACCACCATCATCATCACCAGCATCATCACCATCATCATCATCATCATTATCATCACCAACATCATCATCATCATCATCATCATCATCGTCATCGTCAATATCATCAGCAGCATCAGCACCAGAACGATCTCATCATCATCATCATCAGCGTCATCGTCATCATCAGCAGCATCGTCATCATCAGCAGCAGCATCATCAGCATCATCATCAGCACAAGCACCAGCATCAGCACACGCATCATGATTATTGTCATCGTCATCATCGCAGCATCATCATCATCATCATCATCAACAGCATCATCATCATCACCATCAACATCATTATCATCATGCTCAGTATGATGATCATCATCATCGTCACCATCATCATCACCACCATCATCATCGTTACCATCATCATCACCACCATCATCATCTTTTCATCATCATCAGCATCATCATCATCATCATCGTCATCCTGGTGTCCCCTGGAAGGGGGGCTGTCCTGGTGGGCTCCCGTGCTGGAGCGGGAGCTGCTGTTGCGGCCGTCCCGGCGGGGCGTCCTGCCGAGGGGGGGCCGCAACCCGGGGGCCTCTCTGGAACTCATCTCCCATGCGCGGCGACAGCGGCCTGGGGTCTCTCTCAACCCAGTGCGGCCGAGCCTCCGGTTGGGCTATCTTGACCCCCTCCCCAATGCAGTCGTGCAGCGAACGAACAGGAGGGCGGAGGAAGAGGAGGAAGGAGAGGAAGGAGGGGAGGAAGGAGGAAGGAGGATGGCGGCAGGAGGGAGCAGGCGGGGGGAGGGAGAATAAGTGACCTAAGCCTTCCATCCCTGCCACCATCCCCAACCCGCGACCCTATCCCACCACCATTCCTCTCTCCAGCCCCCCCCCCCCACCCCCCTCCACGCTTTTCCTCCCACCCCCATCCGTCCACCCAAAAGACGCCCCAAGAGGCCCCCAAACGGCCCCGAAGAGGCCTCCTTACTGCCTCCAAGAAGCCCCTGAGATGCCGCCCACGAGATCCGAACGATATGCTTCATGCCCACAACCCAGGCGCAATTGCGGGATGGGCCGAAGGCCATGAGATATCCCAAACCCTCGACACCCATCCTCGTCGTCTTCGATTGTTTGCAACCCCCCTTGGAGGGCCTTTGGAGGTATATCTTCCCTACCTGCCGCGTGTAACTGATGCAGCCCCTACAGCAAGGGGAAAGAGGACGGACGGAAACAAAAGGAAGAAGGATGCAACACGGAATAAGCAGGGGGGGCCTAGGAGCAGAACCAGACAGGCGGATCGCACGGGTAGACCGTAGCGTGCGAGGGAAGGCGGGCCCAAGCGGCCAGGTCGAGCAGACGGGTTGCTGAAGCGTGGGTACAGCATGAATCGCGAAGAGGTCTCGAGCGATAGCGCAATTCCCAAGTGAATCACGAGACAAACCAGAGCGAGAGCGCGATTCCTAAGGGTTGGAGGTGCGACGCCCGAGTAATCTGTGAAGAAGTCCCACGCGAGAGCGCGATCCCTGCATGCATTGTGAGGAAATCTAGCGCGAGAACGCGATTTTGAAACAACTTGTGAGGGAGTATCAGGCGGGTGCTGTGATTGCTGTACTTCGGGACCCCCAACGGCGCAGCTTGTTGGCCCCGCACTTTCCCTTGTAAAAACAATATGCGATCACTGGGAGGAGCGCTCGACTTGAAACATACAACGGTCACAAGGCAGGGGAGATCAACAACAATATTCTGAAGCAGTAAGACGAAAACAACAACAACAACAACAACAACAACAACAACAACAACAACAACAACAACAAAGCCAACACCACCACCACCACCACCACCAATAACAAGGTACGAACATCACCCGCGAGCCCCGACGCGACGCAGAATAAACTCATCGGGGCAGAAAACGACGAGGGGGAACGCCGGTGACGGGGGGGCGACGCGACGCGGAATAAAGTGGTCGGGGCGGCGGGGGCGCTGGGCCGCCGGGGAACGCCAGGGAACGGAGGGGCGGTGCGGGGGCAGGAGGGGAGGGTGCCAGAATAAAAATGTCAGGGCGGAGGGAGCAATGAGCGGGGATCCGCTGGGGCGTAGGGGGGCGCTGGGAAGGGGGGGGGCGCGACGCGACGCGGACTGAAATAATCGGGGCGGAGGGGGCACTGTGCTGCCAGGGAACGCCAGGAGGTGATGGAGAGCTAATGGCGAGGAGGGGGGACGACGCGAGTCGGAATGAAGTGGTCGGGGCGGGGAAGCACTGGGCGGTGGTTCCACGATGGCGAGGGGAAGCGCTGGGGAAGGGGGTGCGACGTGACGCGGGATGAAGTGGTCGGGGCGGCGGGGGCACTGGGCTGCCGAGGAACGCTAGGGGGGGGGGCCAGCGGTGGCGGGGAGAAGGCGCGACGCGACGCGGAATGGTCGAGGCGTGGGGGGTACCGGGCGGGAGTTCCACAGGGGCGCAGGGGTGCGCTGGTGGGGAGGGGTGCGACGCGACACGGGAAATTGAGGGGGCGCTCTGGGCGGGGGCCCCCTGGGGCGCGGGGGAGCGTTGGGGCATGGGGGGGGCGGGGCGACGCGAACTATCCTTGCCGGGGCAGAGGGCAACAGGGTCGCCGGGAAACGCCGGGAAGAAAGCGGCGGGGGCGCGGAATGAAGTGGTCGGGGCGGAGGGGGCACTGGGTGGAGGTTCCACTGGGTCGTTCGGGCATGCTGGGGGGGCCTGCGGGGGAGGGGGCGCGGTGCGACGCGGGATGAAATGATCGGGGCGGAGGGGGCATTGGGCGGATGTTCTACTGGGCCTCTGGGGAGTGTTGGGGAAAAGGGGGCCCGAGGGGGGCGCGGTGCGACGCGGAAAGCAATGGTCGGGGCAGAGGCGGCACGGGGCACAGGCCACGCGGGGGAGGGGCCGGGAAGGGGCGGGGGGGGGGCGGAGGCGGCTCGGGGCGGAGCATTGGGCGGAGGTTCCCAGGCCGCTGTGGCCGGGATGGAGCGGGGGGGGGCGGGGAGGGGGCGGCGGGCGCGGTGCGACGCTGGATATAATGTCGTGGCGGGAAAGGCACTGAGCGGAAATTCCGTTGGGCCGTCAGGGAAAGCTGGGGGGGTCCGGGGGGGCGGGGGGGGGCGCGGTGCGACGCGGAATAAAACGATCGAGGCGGAGGGGGCATTGGGCGGATGTTCTACTGGGCCTCTGGGGAATGCTGGGGATAGGGGGTTCGAGGGGGGGCGCGGTGCGACGCGGAATGCAATGGTCGGGGCGGAGGCGGCACGGGGCAGAGGCCCCACTCGACCGCTGGGCTGGGGAGGGGCTGGACGGGGGCGGGGGGGCTCTGGGCGTAGGCAATGGGCGGAGGTTCAAATGGGCCGCCGCGGCAGGATAGAGGCGGGAGGGGTCGGGGAATGGGACGGCGGGCGCGGCGCGGGGCGACGCATAATGAAATAGTCGTGGCAGAGGGGGCGCGGGGCGGAAATTCCACTGGGCCATTAGGGCACGCTGGGGAGGGCTGGGAGGGGGGCGCGCATGGGGCGAAGGGCGCGCGGTGCGACGCTGGGTAAAATAGCCGGGGCAGAGGGGGCATTGGGCGGAGGTTCCACTGCGCCTCTGGAGAGCGCTGGGGGGGGAACAGCGACGCGCGACGCGACGCGGAACAAAGTGGTCGAGGCAGAGGGGGGCGGGCAGGGGCGGGGCTGGGGAGGGGGGGCGGCGGGGGGACGAGCGCGGTGCGACGCGGAACAGGTGGCACGTGTGCCATGGCTCTTGCACGAAAAGGAAGGGGGAGGAGGAGGAGGTCGAGGAGGAGGGAGAAGAGAGGGGGCAAGACATCGCCCCTCGGGGCCCAACAACGGGGCCCAAATCCCAGGTGGTGAAGGGGGTGTGCGTCGCGACGCGGAATAACGTGTTAGGAGCGGAGGGGGCACGGGGCGGAAGTCCCACTGGGGCGCTGGGGGCGCGAGGGGGGGAGGTGGTGTACGTCGCGACGCGGAACAAAATGGTCGGGGCGGAGGGGGCACTGGGCGAGGGCGGGGAAAAAGGCCACGGGCGGGGGTCCAACTGAGGCGCTGGGGGACAGGGGGGGGATGGTGTGGATGGACGACGATGGGCGGCTGACGAAAACTGTCGCGGGCGGCGGCGCACGGGGCCGAGCCCCCACTGGGGCGCTGGGGACGCGGGGAGGGAGGTGGGGGAGGTGGTGTGCGTCGCGACGCGGAATAAAACGTTCGTGACGGAGGGGGCAGTGAGCGGGGCTCCTGCTGGGGCGCTGGGGACGCGGGGGGGTCGGGGCAGAGAGCCGCGGCGCGGGGGTCCCACTCTGGCGCTGTGGGCGCGGGGGGATGGGGGGGAACGACGCGGGATAAAGCACTCGTGGCGGAGGGGGCAGTGGGCGGGGCTCCCGCTGGGGCACTGGGGACGCGGGGGGACTCGGGGCAGAGAGCCACGGCGCGGGGGTCCCACTCTGGCGCTGGGGACGCGGGGAAAGGGGGGGGGGACGCGGAATAGAGCACTCGTGGCGGAGGGGGCAGTGAGCGGGGCTCCCGCTGGGGCGCTGGGGACGCAGGGGGGCCCGGGGCAGAGAGCCACAGAGCGGGGGTCCCACTCTGGCGCTGGGGACGCGCGGGGGGGGATGCGACGCGGAATAATGCGTTCGTGGCGGACGGGGCAGTGGGCGGGGCTCCCGCTGGGGCGCTGGGGACGCGGGGGGGCTCGGGGCAGAGAGCCACGGCGCGGGGGTCCCACTCTGGCGCTGGGGACGCCAGGGGTGGGGGGTCGGAGCTCCAGACACCTTGTGCAAGAGAATAAACTTGTCAAGACGGAGGGAGCACTGGGCGGAGGTTCCACTGGGCCACTGGGGAACGCCGGGGAGGGGTAGGAGGGGGCGGCGCGGGCAGAGGGGGGGGCGGAGGAGGGGCGGAGGGGGGCGGGTGGAGGGCGAGACGGTGCGACGCTGAACAAATTCGCCGGGGCGAAAGGGGCACGCGGCGGCTCCGCTGGACCACGGGGGAACGCTGGGGAGGGGCAGGAGGGGGGGCGGGGGGCGGTGCGACTCTGAATAAAATGGTCGAGGCGGAAGGGAGCGGGCAAGGGCGATGCTGGAGAGGGGCGCGGGGGGGCGGGGATGGGGCGCGGGCGCGGTGCGACGCGGAATTTGTCGGGGCGGAGGGGACGAGCGGGGTTCCACTGGGAAACGCTGGGGGGGGCAGGAGGGGGGCAGCGCGGGCAAGGGAAGGCCGAGAAAGGGATGGGAGGGGGGCGGGGAGGGGGGGCGGGCGCGGTGCGACGAGGAATATAATAATCGGGGCGGGGGGGGCGCTGGGCAGAGGTTCCACTGGGCCGCTGGGGAACGCTGGGGGGGGGGTGAGAGGGGGCGGGGTGGGAGGGGGCGCGGTGCGACGCTGAATAAACTGGTCGGAGCTCTAGACACCCTGCGCAAGAGAGTAGGATCGTCGGATCTCTAGGCATCCAGTGCAAGACAGAGTTGTCGGGGCGGAGGGGGCGGCGCTACGCCGAATAGCGCTGGGCCGTCGGGAAGGGAGGGCGGGGGGGCGGGGGCGGCGCGAGGGGGAAGGGGGGCGTCGCGACGCCGCCGAGGGGCGGCGCGACGCGGAAGAGCATCGGGCTGCTGGGGAGGAGGGTGGGGCCGGGGGGGGGCGCAAGGCGGCGCGAGGAGGGGGGGGGGCGGTGCGACAAAACCGAAACAAAAAAACAAGCGCGGCGGAGGGGGTGATGCGCTGGGCTGCCGGCGAGGGGGCGCGGGGGGGAGAAGGGCGGCGCGACGGGGAGGCGGGGGGCGCGGGGCGACGGCGCCGAAATAAAGTGGTCGCGGCACCAGGCGGCGCTGGGCTACTGGCGAGGGGGGGGGGGCGCGAGGGCGGCGCGACGGGGGGGTGGGGGCGGTGCGACGACGCCAGAATGAAGTAGTCGCGGCGGAGGCGGCGGCGCGCTGGGCTGCCAGGGGCGGGGGCACGGGGGGCGGGGGCGGGGCGGAGAAGGGGTGGCGGGGGGAGGGCGGTGCGACGTCGCCGAGAGAAAGTGGGGCGGCGCGCCGGGCTGCTGGGGGGGCGGGCCGTGGGGGGGCTGGCTTGGGAAGGGGGGCGGGGGGTAGTGGTGTGAGGGCGGTGCGACGAGGGGGGGTGAGCGCGGTGCGACGACGCCGAGAGAAAGTTGTCGGTGCGGGGTGTGCGTTGCGATGCCGAAAGGCACTGGGCTGTCGGGAAAGGGAGGGGGCGGGCGGGTGGTGTGCGAGGGCGGCGCGACGGAGGGGGGTGGAGGCGGTGCGACGACGCCGAATTAAAGTGGTCGCGGCGGAGGGGGCGGCGCGCTGGACTGCCAGGGAAGGACAAGCGGGGGGGGGGGAAGGCGGTCCGACGGGAGAGAGGGGGGAGGGCGGTGCGGCGACGCCGAAATAAAATTGTCTCGGCGGAGGGGGCGGTGCGCTGGGCTGCTGGGGAAGGGGGGGCGGCGCGACGGGTGGGGGTGAGGGCGGCGCGACGACGCCCAAGTATAGTGGTCGAGGCGGGGGGAGCGGTGCGCTGGGCTGCTGGAGAATGGGATGCGGGGGGTGGGTGAAGGCGGTGCGACGGGGAGGGGGGGCGGTGCGACGACGCCGAAAGAAAGTGGTCGCGGCGGAAGGGGCGGCGCGCTGGGCTGCTGGGGAGGGCGCGGCAGGGGGGGCGGCGCGACGACGCCGAAATAAAGTGATCGCGGCGGGAGGGGCGGTGCGCTGGGAGGCGGGGGGGAGTAGGGGCGGTGCGACGGGGCCGAAATGAAGTTGTCGCGGCGGAGGGGGGAGAGGGGGGGCGGTGCGACCACGCCGAAATAAAGTAGTCGCGGCGGAGGCGGCGGTGCGCTGGGCTGCTGGGCAGAAGGGGGCGGGGGGGGGTGGGGCGGTGCGCGGTGCGACGACGCCGACATGAACTGGTCGCCGGGGGGGTGACGGCGCGCTGGGCGGGGCGGAGAGTGCGTGAGGGCGGTGCGACGGGTGGGGGTGAGGGCGGTGCGACGACGCCTAAGTACAGAGGTCGCGGCGGAGGGGGCCGTGCGCTGGGCTGCTGGGGAGGGGGGGCGGGGGGTGTGAGAGTGGTGCGACAGAGGGAGGGGGGGGGCGGTGCGACGAATCCGAAATACAGTGGTCGCGGCGGAAAAGGCGCTGCGCTGGGCTGCTGGGGAGGGCGGGCGCGGGGGGGGACGAGGGCGGTGCGGCGGGGGGGAGCGGTGCGACTACGCCGAAATGAAGTGGTCGCGGCCGAGGGGGGCAGTGGCGGTGCGCTTGGCTGCTGGGGAGGGGCGGGGGGGCGGGGCGGGGCGGTCAACGCTGCTGGGCAACGCTGGGGTGAGGGTGGTGCGACGACGCCGAAATAAATGGTCGGAACTCTAGACACCCTGTGCAAGATAAGAAGTTGCGAGGAAATATCAGGCGGGAACCGTTGTTGTAAACCAAAGGCCAAAGACACAGGTTGGTTACAATACGCTTTCCCTTGTAAAAAAGGGTGCGAGGCTCGGGCGGAGAAGCACTTTAATTGAAACATGCAGTGGTCACCAGAGGGTATCAATGACAAGTATTTGTTTGGAAAAAAGACAGCAACGAGAAGCATGTTCAGACTGCTCGCTCCCATCTGATCGCGTGCCATTCAACACGTACATCCCGAACCATCACCATCACCAGCACCACCACCATCACCAGCACCATCAGCATCAGCATCATCATCAGCAGCAGCATCATCAGCGTCATCAGCATAATCAGCATTCCTCATCATCATCATCATCATCACCATCATCATCATCATCATCATCATCATCATCATCATCATCAGCATTAGCATCAGCATCATCATCATCACCATCATCATCACCATCATCATCATCATCATCACTAGCCTCATCATTCTCCTCATCCTCAACGCTAGCAGCAGTATCAGTAACATGATCATTAGCAGTATCATCGTCATCAAGATCAGCATCAGCATCATCCTCAGCAGCAGCATCATCAGCAGCATCCTCATACTCATCATCCACCTCCCCATCCTCCTCCTCCTCCTCCTCCTCCTC
>CAUYUJ010017115.1:372211-374711 GCA_963575745.1 Prorocentrum cordatum | reverse complement strand
CGCCGCCCCCGCGCGGCCGGGCAGGCGACCGCGGCCGGCCACGAGCGAGGCGTCGTCCTCCGGCCGCGAGGGGCACCCGCCGGACGAGCTCCAGAGGTCGCTGTCGCTCTGGGCGCGCCGGAGGTGGGGCTCCACGTGCACGAGCTCCAGGAAGCTGTTCTTGTAGGGGGCCACATGCGAGCCCTACCCCTGCCCCCCACGATTTCTGGGAGGGAGGGTGGGGTTCACTCCGCTCGGGAGCTCCCGAGCGGAGTGAACCCCACCCTCCCCCTTAGAAATCGTGGGGGGTAGGGGTAGGGCTCGCATGTGGCCCCCTATCTTGACGACCAGCCTGCAGGACCTGGGAGGGGGAGCAAAAAAAAAACCGGCAGGAGCGCGGGAACGGCTGCCGGCGGCGCGCGGGAGTGACCCTGGGCAGCGTGCGCGGCTTTCGGGGGCCGCGGGAGATGTCAAATCGGCGAAATCCAAGCGCGCCAGCCATTGCTGGCAGGCCCCTTTCGGGAGCGGCCAAGAGGTTGAGCAGGGACCGACCGTCCCGGCATTCCTATAGTCATACCACGAAGTGTTCTTAGAACCTAAATATGTTCTAGGAACAAAAACATAGAGCATAAGCCCGATGTGTTAAAACAAGACAGTCCCAGCCAGAAATGTTCTAAGAACATTTCGTGGGAACCACAATAGGTTATTAGAACATTGTTTGGTGGGGCTTTAGGCGAGCCAGGACGCTTCGCCGCTGCTTGAAGAGGGGGGGGGTGTCCAAGAGGGGGGGTGCAAATCATGACCGGCGGCATGTGCGCGGCCCAGGGGGGGGGCCAGGGACGTAATGAAATAAGGAGAGGCGCCATAAAATCGGGGGAAAAACCATGGCCCCCGCCCTGACATCCCCCCCCTCCATCACCCCCCTCTTTTCCGCCCCCGAGCCAGTGCTGACAGGCCCCTTGTGTGCCCGCGCCAGATGGTCACTGCAGCGAAGGGCCACTCTTGCGCGCAGCCGGGTTTGGAGGTCCGTGCGGACTTCTCGGATCGGCGCTGGGCCCCCCCGGCGAGCTCCGCGCGGCCGGGAGGGGGATCACGCCGATCCACGAGATCCGCGCGACCTCCGCAAGTCAATACCCCTGCCCCTGTTCTCGCCATCGCTCGGACGCCCATTCCCCGTGCCATTGTTCGGCGCCGTGCGTGCACTGTTTCGCAGGGCGACCCAAAAAGGCTCCTCGATGGCCCTCGCCGAGAAAAAAGGCACACGCCCGAGCGATGCCGAGTTTCTCCTTCGACGACCCACTCGTCATCTGCGCCTCGGCGCCCCCCTCGCCAGGCATCTCCAGGGCCGCCCCGGGAGCGCCCGGATCGGCGGACATCCCGGGCGCAGCTCGAGGGGGCGGCGGGGCCCCGAGGCCGCACAGAGCCGGCACCCGCTTCACGCGCCCCTGCGCGTCGGGGAGACGTAGGACTCGGGTACGGGGGACTCGGGTTGGCCTGACGCGGCCGTCAGGAAGATGACGAGACCCAGTCTGAAAGTTGACGCGAGCTCCCGCCTCAGACGTCCCACGAAAACTGGACGGACAAAATCCAGGACGCGCTCGTCGGAAAGCGTCGGCAAACCCGAGTTCCGGCGTACTCGAGTCTTACGTTTCCCCGAGATGGGGAACATCAGGGGAGGGGGGGGAGCAGCTCAGCGGGAGAGGCACCGACCTGGGATCTGCGACACGTCGCCGATAGATCGGCGATAGGCCCCCGATAACGGGCCTCGCGTCAGAGACGAGTGGGCGACTACTGGTAGTCGATGCGTCCCCCCCTGAGCCTTCCCCCCCGACCGTTAATTGCCCGTGACATCCCCCCCCCCCCTGGGGAAGCCAGAATGTACCGATATCGTTACTCCAGAGTTCGTAATAAAAGGGAGGGGGTCTGGACCCTCCAAGACAAGCCATTTCAACCCCCCCCCCCCGTGGGAGAACCCTCCAAAACATCGTCCCCAGACCCCCCCAGGCCCTCCAAGATAGCCTGGAAGAGACCCCCCCCGAAATGAGACCCCCTCCCTTTTATTACGAAATCTGAAGTACCAATATCGTTACTCCCCGGACCTCTCCCCGAGTCCGTTCCGACAGGCATTTTCGAAGCGAATATCCGACGGTCGCGACGAGTGCCTCCCCCTGGAGGCCAAAGAGGGTGGGGACAAAGAGGGAAGAGTAGCGGTGTTGGTACCTGCTCCTCCTCACGCCCTCCAGAACTGTCGTAGATCTACGAATATATATATATATATATATATATATATATATATATAAAGTACGCAGGTTGTTCTAGATTCGACGTTACAAGAAATGTTGAGGTACGTTTGACGGCGAGCGCAGGAGGGAAGTGAGGAGGGGAAGGCCTCCTCAGAAGGTTCAGAAGCCCCTGGCCTTCTGGTAAGTCTTCTACACCTTCGCCCGAAGGCACCAAAAAAACGTCTCAGAAGGCGCGAGGGCTTCTGAGAAGTCCCGCCGCCTTCTGAGAAGGCCCTCTC